>NDGN011338758.1:0-10368 GCA_002564285.1 Tympanoctomys barrerae | reverse complement strand
AAAAAAAAAAAAAAGGTGTATGGGCTGGAAACCACAGAGTACAAGGTGATGGCTGCGTTGTTGAAGGCATGGCGATCTAGCCCAAAGTGAGTAGCAGTCTGTCAGGCTGATGTGTGGCTGGATGCCCATTTGTGCTTTCTGCGACATCTGACAGCAATGGGGAGGGGTCACAGTGAGGTGGCAAGGTTGATGGCCAGGCCCGGAGGCGAGTCTTTAGCCCCATACCTCTGGAAGAGAGTTTTCAGAAGTTCAGGATTTCAGTTATCTGTCTCAGGCTGCTGCAGGCCTCTCCTTCCTCTTGGGGAAGGTACAGAGTTGAAAGTTCAAGGTTAAGCAAAAAGGGAGCCTGGCTGGCTTGGTGCAGAGATGTCCTTCCCAGGCTGCAAGTGTTTGTTCCTGGCAGAAGGGGCGAGATGCAAGAGTCCCAGGTGCCCCAGTGATGGTTTTTGACAGTGCGAATTCTTGAAGGCAGAGGGTTGTATTCCAGTGTTTACCAGGAAAGCCATATGCTTGTCCCCAACTTTTGTAATGACTGTGGGGTCTTGGTGGCCCAATTTGATAGACCCCAAGTCTGTCTTGTCTATTCAAGCCTGAAAGGGTCCAATTTATTTGTCAGGGCTGACAGTCCAATTTTTTTTTTCATCAAAATATGGAAGTCAGAAGGAATTATTAATAGTCATTCCAGGTGGGCATTAGATGACACCATTGGACCAGGAACGACACGCCTCCAGCGGGGTCTCTGGCTGAGTGCAGGCAATGGCTAGCTGGCCCCAGTGCAATTGGCTGGAAGTAGAAGAGTCAAGCATGGGGAGTGAAGTTGCAGGTGTTGGCAGCAACTGTGATGGCCAATAAGGATGCCAGAGTGGAATTCTCTGGAAGAATGGACCTCTTTTTCCTTTTTCCTTGAGTGGTTGGTTTCATTTTTAACTTCATAATCTCAGGAAATCCTCTTCTGAGGTTTTTTAAATATATAATCGAGGACCATAGGTTTATTCGGTTTGTTCCCATTCTACCTCCCCGTAGTATGTGTTGTACACGTGCCCTAGCACAATGGTGCAACTGACAGAGGGTGGGTGTCCCTCAGAGAAAGACCATTCAGATGCTTACTTGCTGTGCCCTCGCAGGGGCTTAGTACGACTTAGCTAAGGAGGGTGCAAGGCCTCCGTTATGGCCTTATGTTGATCACCATGGAGCCCCAGGGGAGGGCCCCGTGAGGCACCGTGACCAGTGCTTCCAGTCGTGGTGCCAATAGCAGCACCTCACAGGCTCGCCCAGCAGGCGCGCAGAGGTTCAACATTCCAGCTTCCTTCTTTGGAGGGTAGCCCTGACCAATGGGAGTTAGTCAGACTCCCCCTTCTGCTCCAGCTGAGCAGGACTGACAGGAGTGCCCCCACGGCCTTACCAGAATCAAGCAGGCAGACAGGCAGACTGTATCCTCCTTCCTTGTGAGTCCAACGTGAGGCACCTGAGCGGGGAGCCAGGAGTCCTCCACCACACCTCTGAGGGGTGTTTTCTGCTATACTGGTTTGGTTAAGTAGCTGCTAAAGAATCATCCATTGCTGAGAGAAAAATGCTACCTAGTTGTTGTATAATATGGTTAAAATAAAGGCTGGGCCTGCCCTGTCCACTACAGTGATCAGCTGAGGGATTGGCACAAAGTACAGCTTCAGTAAAGGATTTCTTAGAATAAATGATTCAGTTGGGTATGGGAGTGCACATTTGTAATTTGTAATGTGAGTTTGAGGGCAGTTTAGGCTACATAGTGAGTTTAAGACCAACCTGGACTATATAACAAAAGCCTGTCTCAAGTAGATAAATAAATAAACAAATGAATGAATGAATGAATGAATGATTGAATGGATGTTGAAATGTTGGAATCCATAGAGCTCAAAAGAGCAAAGATAAAACAGATGAATGACCAAAAAGTTCACAGGAAGGAACCTGATTTCAGAATATCCAAATTCAAATCCCAGCCTCCAAGAACTGAATCACTGCATTTTACTGAGCTTGTTTCCCCAGTGGCAAAATCTGAGAATGACAGTCCTTGTTCTGGTTGCCCATGAGGCCCCGCGGTGATGATGTCACTCTAGGAGCATTGAGAAATCCAAGATGTTGTCATCTACACTCAGTGTGCTTGATGTCTGACTGGGAAGACGGATCTGAGCAGGGCAAAAGTTAATTGAGAACAATAAAGTTAAGCAAGAATTCAAGACTGTGGTGACAATGGGTCACCGGCAGCAGGTGAAGGATTGCCAGACAGGACTGCCTGGGGGATGGCACACTCGTGGTGCAGAAGTGGAGAAGGATGTGAGAGCCACCCCGGGTTGTCCCTTGGGAGATTCAAGGCTCATTCATTTGTGCATCCATCTACCCACCCAGCACATGTCTATCAAGCACCAGCACTGTCTTCAGCTAGGGGTGCAGAGAAGAATGGGGTTAAGGACTGTGTCCTTCAGGGGATTACTGTGGGGGGGGCAAATCTCAAGGATTCAGGGGCATCCAGGCTGGGTGCCACAAGAGAACTCTTGATATGTAAGGAGGAATGGAAGTGGGGTTACCTAGCTTGGGGTAAGGGAGGCTCTGCAGGGGGAGTGGTGTTTGAACTCAGGCCTGATGTAGCTCTTGCTACTTAGTGGAATGAGAACACTGCTGGTCTGAATTAAACAGCATCCTTTAGTTCCACAAATGATTAGCACAGGGGATAGAATAGAAGCTGGAATGCATCTTATCATTGTTCTGCGTCACGGCTTTAATGAGCACACTGTTTCACATGCACAACACCCCTGCCTGTCTTTGCTCTCCACCCTCAGCTTCCTATCCCTACCTCAGGGTATAACTTAAAGCAAGCCTGGAGGGGCTAGGAGGGTAGCTCAGTGGTACAGTGTATGTTTAGCATCTTCAAGATCCAGAGTTGGATCCCCAGCACCAAAAACAACATTAAAAATCCAAGAACCCAAAACAGAATAAAAGGCAAAAATGTAGGGTGCAGTAGCACACAACTGTAATCGCAGTTGCCAGGAGACCAAGGCAGAAGGATCTCAGATTTGAACCCAACCCAGGCAACTTAGTGGGACTTTGTCTCAATATAAAATTTTAAAGGAACAGCAGGGGTTTGTAGCTCAGTGCTGGAGTACTTTCCTAGAGTGTATGAGGCCCTGGGTTCAACCCCCAGTACTGAGAAAAGCAAGAAGATATAAGACGCACACACGCACACATGAATGTAACAAAACCAAGCCTAAAAGGAACATGGGCATATGATTGTAGATTCCTAGGCAGTCTGACTCAACAGTTCCCACCAGCTCTTGGGAGGAGTTTAGGGAAGTGAGAGTTGGCTCCTCAAGCTTTGATGTCCTCCCAGATGGGCACCGTGGCTTCCAGGCAATCTCTTGGCTGGCAATCCCTCAGCCCTAGGTCAGCAGGCTGTCACCACTGTCACTGTGGGGGACAGTGTCCACCACTTGCTGCTGACTCCATTCCTGGGCTTTATCAGAGGAACAGCTGCTGCAGTAGTTTTTTTTCAATCCTATCCCATCCTGTTAGAGAAGAGATGTCAGCCACAGCAGGGCTGCAGAAAGGGCTGCCTTGGTCCAAATCCTGGCTCTGTCACTTCAGTATATGATGGCAGACAGGTGATTTCTGCAGCAGTGTAAACCCAAGACCTCCTTATCGGAACCTTTTTGGGTCAGATGTGTTTTGGAATATAGAATATTTTAGATTTTAGGGAAGTAATATGTTGTACACACCCCATGTTACTTAGTACAAGTTGAGTACCCCTTATCTGCAATGCTTGGGACCAGAAATGCTTCAGATTTCATGTTTCTTTAGATTTGAGAATATTTACATCCACATTATGGGATCGTTGAGGATGGGTGCCACATACAGACATGACATTCGCTTAAGCTTTCCAGGTACCTCATGCCGGCAGCCTGAAGGTAATTTTATAGAGTATTTTTAGCACTTTTGGGTTCTGCCTATGACCTATTCCTGAGGTCAGATGTGGGATTTTATACCCTGATAATGCATCAGGTCTCAATTTCAGGTTTTAGAGCATCTGGGATTTCAGGGCTTGAGGTCAGGGATGCTCAACTTGTACCATTCATCTGAGGCAGTATTGATCTTCAGGGAAGCATCAGGAAACTCAGAAGTGAGGTCTGTGGAGCTCTCATCAGAGATGAGTCAGATTTGCTATCAGATTGCTTCTAAAAATGGATCTGTTTTTGCCTAATTATCCATGTCTTGGGCGGCCTTGGTTAAGATATGTGTCCATCTGTCCATCCATCTGTCCGTCCGTCCATCCATCCATCCATCCGAGAACAGAAGGTGCTACACAATTGTGAGGTTTTATAAAGCCAGTGCAGACTTTGTGATGAATCTAGAATGCCACTTTCTGCTCATTTTTATCCCAGCAAACAGGCCTGGATGTGGGCCAGAGCACCGGCGTTGCAAGAATGCAAACAGAGACAGTATGGGGCTCCTGCTTCAAATTACATTCAAGACACTTGTGGCCAGTCTTCCACTGTTAGTCTAGTTTTCAAATTTTCTTTATGTAGCCCATTTTTTTCTTAGCTATTTTCCAGGCGGGGCTATTTGTTAGAGTCAATTAGTTCCAGATACACTGTTGTGCCTGGTTACTGTCAAACTGCACTCCGGAAGGAAGAAGACAGGAAATAATGACACGTGACTGCAGTGACCAGAAAAGATAGCTTTGGGACAGCAGTGAGAGGAAGTAGATCTGCTTGGGTGAGTGCTCAGCCTGTGGTGGGGAGCAGCCTTCCTGGGTGCTCGGTTTGCCATGAGTGACGTGCTGTGAACCCTAGGTGACTCCAGACTGCTTGAGGTGCACAGGTGCTGTGTCACCTTGGAGTCACCTGTGAATCTTAGCTTCAGAACAAAAAGGTTCTAACTAAGATCCTATGGGAGTCAGCTCTATACCTATGGGCTCAAAGAACTACAGATAGCTGGTGTGGGTCCACCCCTGTCACTCTGTGGTTCAAGTAAGGGACACGGACTTTTATTTGAATAAGAAAGACTTCCTGGTACTTACAGTTGTTCAAACAGGTTTGGTTAGGGCTCATTCATTATTTCTCCAAATGGGAACATTTCATTTGTCAAATAGTGGTGAGTAGCCAGCCTGGCATGGAGGTGCACCCCTGTGATCCCAGCACACAGCAGGCTGAGGCAGGAGGACTGCAGCGAGGCAAGTCTGGGCTATGTAAGGAACTCAAGGCTAGCCTGGAATATATGGGAGATCTTCTCTCAACAACAACAAAAAAAAACTGGTTAGTGACAGCCCTGCTTTAGAAGTAGGAGCCGTTGGATACTTCAGTAAGAAAGAGAAAGTCCTTTTGCATGGAGCTCACATTTCCCTGAACCAGATAGGTACCAAAATGGGATAAAAAAATGAATGTATAGTGTAATTCTACATAATCAGTATAAAGATAATGAAAAAAGAGAAAGAGTGCAGGGTTGGGGATTGCGGGTTCTAAGGGCACAGATGAGGAGTTGGGCACGGTGTAACCCAGTAATCCCAGACACTGACTAAGGAGGCTGAGGGAGGCAAGACCAGCCTGGGCAATTTAGCTTGACCTTATCTCAAAGTACAAAAATAAAAAAATTAATAAAGGGCTGGATGTGCTGGTGCATGCCCATAATTCCAGCACTCTGGAGGCTGAGGCAGGGGGATGGCTTTGAGATGGAGGCCTGCCAGGCTGTATAGTGAGTTCAGGATCAGCCTGAACTACATAGTGAAACCTGTCTTTAAAAAATACAAAATAAATAAATACAAACACACTAATTCATTAATTAAATTTTGAAAAGAGACTAGGGATATAATTTAGCATGGCCTGGATGTAATCCTCATTATCAATCAGTCAATTGATTGGTCAGCAATCAGGGAAAACATGGAGGCAGTAGCATTTGAGCCAAAGCCAGGTATTCAGTCTAGAAGAGAACTGGGGAAGGCTGGGCCCCAAGGAGTGAGCACTAAGGCCAAAGGAGCTGGCCAGCAACTTCCCCTGGCTGGGGCTGGCAGGAGGAGGAAATCGGTGCTGTGGCGTTTGGAGACAGGCAGGGCAAGGAACAGGAGGGAAACCCAGGCCACTCCCTCACAGAGCTTGGGGAAGGATTTCCAATTTTATTTGAAGTGTGAGGACAAACCATCAGATGGTTCCAAGAAGTGGAACTATCCAGTGTTTGCATAGGAAAAGAAAGGTCAATCTTTTAGAATATAGATTTAGCATGTTTAAGGAAGAGAGGGAAGACGGAAGTAGAGAAAGAGTGAATCTAATCTCAGTGTAAATTTGTTTAGACCAGCCCTGTACTAGTGCATGATCTGGACAACATGGATTTTATTGTCTTGGCAGAGGAAGTACAGCATCCAGTCCCATCTCCTGTCAGGTAGCTTTCTCTTCTAACAACTCCTGGGATCTGTGTTTTCCTTCTTTAAAAAGTCTTATGTGAAGGCGGATAACTTTCTAAAGAGAAAGCTGCTTGTGTCATCTTTAATCTTTTTTCAGTACATCTTTTAGAAAGATGCTTTTTGATCCTCTTGTTTCTCCTCTACTTCCACCTTCTCTCTGTTCCTTAACTAAAATGCTAAAGATCTTATTAGATACCTGAATTTTGCGTTCCAATGTTCATTTTCAAAGCAGCATTGGATACTATTTGGTCTTTCATTTTCTTTCTTTGTACAAAGATTCCTGGGAATAGGAGTAATATTTGCAGACAGCTGACTCAGAATATGCAGTTCCACTTCCTTGGTCCCAAGCTCCCAAGATGTCTGCTTGCTGCTGTGAGCAGCAGTTTACATTGACATTAAATCAGCTTTTGAATTTGTCAGCCTCTAGCCGCATTCTTTCTTTGCAGCCCCTTTTCTGCAGGGGCCTGNTGGCTCCAGCCTGAGGAGGTGCATGTACCCCGCAGGGCAGCAGGCCGGCCCTGGGTCTGGTCTCTGAGCTCCTCTGCAGGTATTTGCTCTCAGTCCCTTCCCATGCAGCTTACTAATTCCCACCAGTGTGCTCAGAAGTAGAAATCTGCCAAAGCCATAAGAAGGCAGCTTGACCATTGAGTCCAGAGGGGGAAAACTGCTATCATTTGGATGGAGGATGTGAGGGGTGAAAGCCTACAGTCAGTTTTAAAACTTTCTTGCATAAAAAAAGCTTTTTTGCAGTCCTAATATGTTTTAGCCATTTCAAGAGAAAATTAGTTTGAAAATTGAATGTTTTTAAGGCTAATTCTTTCATTCAAATATTTACCCCTTCTCTTTGGAATATAGAGAATGAACCCAGGGCCTTCATACAGAGTGATATTCCCAGCACATCACCCTCTTTTTTTGGGGTGGGGGGTAGGGGAAGATCTTGCTAAGTTGCCCAGGCTAGACTCAAACTATTGATTCTCCTGCTTCAGCCTATGGAGTGCTAGAATTATACCACCATGCCCAGCTCTCTTCCCTCTAGAGTCCCTTTTTCCTCCCTCCTATCTTTATTGACGTATAATTTGCATATGATAAAGTACACACGGTTTTAATAATGCCTCTGAACAACTATATATGATGTGGAAACCCCAAGCAAGCTTTAGACATTTCCTTCTCACTAGAGCGTTCTTGTGTTCCTGCAGAATCAGTTCCCCACCCCAACTCCAGGCCTCCTGAAATCTACATACAAATAAAGAGACAGCTTGGCCTCTTTCTAGGTGGCAGTGAGAGGGGTCTGGAGAGACCTCCATCACACCCAGCTCTGTCCTTTTGTGGCTGCATTTGCTGTTTGAATCTGGCTCATATTCACCGAGGAAAGCTACCCTTACTGGCACAGTGGTTAATTCCTCATTTGTTCTTTAATGTTTATTTCTGCTTTAATGAGCATTTATTGGATTTAAGTACTGGCCCTGGTTAACTCGAGGTATGGGGGTGCCATTATTTTATTTTATTTTTTGTGTGACTAGCTCAGCCTGCCCCTGGGGGTGGGGCTGGCACTGCATATGATGCCAGGGATCAAACCTTGGCCCCTGTGTTTGCCTAAGCTGGCCTAAGCAGGTGCTTTAGACTGCTGAGCTATCTTGCCAGCCTAGGGATGCCATTATTAACCAACTTGATAAAGTGAGGAAAATATGAGGAAGTGGGGCACAGTCACATGGACCCTAATACATAAGAGGAAGAAGTAGGGCTAGTTTTCCGATGTGAAAGAAGAATTAAGTTTCTTGAGAAAGGCACTTTCTCATTGATCAAGTGGCTCTCAGGTTGAGAGCTGAGGGCTGTCATCTGCCTGCCACCCATGGCCGTGGCCGAAGCACTTGGCTGGGGAGTCTGTTTCTCTGGCAGCATGCTGCCTGCTTCTTCCCTGAGAGGTTGTCCTGCCCATCACCACCACTGCCGCACGGTCAGAGTGTTCCTGCCAGCTCGTAGTTGTGGGAACCCTGCCTTCCTGACTCCAAATCCACGGTGGGTCCCTGTGCAACCAAAAGTGGGCCGTGGTTTGTGCTTATTTCAGCGACTGCGCTACTGCCTTCCCTTCCCTCCCCCAGGGTGGCCTGGCCCAACTCAATGTCATTCTCCCGAGGTGCCAGGCTCCCAGTGTCCCTGTACCCAGGGACTGGCTGTTCTTTTGGTCTGGAAAATGAGCCGACCCGTCCTCTTCCTTCCTGCCAGTCTGTGGGGCAGACTTACCCTCCAGAATTTGGCATACCTCTTCCTTGATTAGCCAGGCAGACCCGGTTCTGTGTCCGTCTAACCTGCACCTTCTTGGCTTTGTCATTTTGCTTTTTTACTTTCACTTTTTCTTTTTTAGACAGGGTCTTACTTTGTAATGGCCTCGAGCTCATGGCGATGCTCCTGCCTCTGTAGCCCAGCTACTAGATTACAAGCATGTGCCACTGCACCCAACTACTTTCAATTTTTGGGACAGAGTCTTGCTAAATTGCCCAGTCTTGGGTCAAATTTCTCTTTTTATCCTCAAAAATCCCAGGGTGCTAGGATTATAGGGATGCCTCACCCTGTCCTGCTGAGTTTGTGTCTGCAGTCTGGTGTTTCTAGCCTAGCTCAGTACCAGGACTCCTTATCCCAGCCCCTGACGTTGGCCACAGCTCATAGTATGTGTTGAATGAGTGCTACAAGTATGAGTAGTGGATGTTTCTGAGTGTCACGTTGCCCTGGGTCAGCCCAAGGACTACAAACTGAAGGGCTGTCAACTATCAAGCCACAGCCATATTTTGCATGGTGGCTTTATAACAGTTTTCTCTCTTTTTGTGGAGGTATTAGCCAGTTTGACTTCTCCTGAGGCTTGTCCCCTAGGCTGGTCCAGGGCCATCCCTTTATTGTGTCTTCATGGCCACCCATCAGTCTGTGTCTGACCTCTTCCTATAAGGACACCTGCAGTATCATGTGAGGTCCAGCCAGTGACCTCATATGGCCATCATCACCTCTTTAAAGCCGTTTTCTTCAAACATATTCTTGGAGACTGAGAGTTCAGATTTAAGCATGTGATTAGCCCGGTGAGAGCACCAAGCAGCCCACATCAGGCAGGGATGTGGTCTCTCACTTTCTGTGGCTGCTTCCTTGTGTCTGACTCCTGTTTTATAACATGTCAATAAAAGGAAGCCCAGGGCCATCATGGAGAGCAGATTGTTCTCTGAGGCTGAAGCTGGATGGTGATAATATGTACCTGCTCAAACACCTGATCTCCTTTTTTGGCTCTTTGATCTTGGGGCCATAGTCATGGTTCTTGAGAAACTGATATTTCAGAACTCCAAGAAGGACTGTGGTGCTTTTGAGGTTGGAAGTACATACTCTTTCATTCTGTTCACCCCAAAAGCTGACGCACGCTACAGAGTTTTTTTCTAAGGGTTCAGTGGATGGGAGCGGTCTGAGCTGTGGAGCAACAGGGCGCCACCTCTGTGGGCTGTAGGCAAATAGGTCCTTTATTACCCTTGAAACCAGCACTTGTGACAAGGTTGTACTCGGAGAAATCTGTCAAATGCCAACTTTCTGTGGGCCAAAGTTCCTGCAAGCACAATATATTAATCAGAAGCTCAGCCTTAGTTAATTTAGCCATTGCACTGCAGAGAACTTTGGGACAGGCATTAGCGTGACTCAGTGTTTCTTACCCAAGTGTAGGTTGTGGTCTTCCTTGCTGGGGCAGGAATAAGAACGCTTCTTGAAGGACTAGCACTGTAATAGAATCTGCCTTACAGAACCTAACTAGTCAAATAGGTTTACTTAAATAGGAAGCTGAATAGATAGGGAATATTAGTTTTGTATAGGCAGAAAGTCTACCTGTATAGGTTTCTAAAGGTGAAGGAACATTTAAAATACTTTACCTGTAACCGAAGCATATAGAACTCCAAATAATATCAATCCAATGAAAACCACACCCAGAC
>NDGN011338749.1:0-16704 GCA_002564285.1 Tympanoctomys barrerae | reverse complement strand
AAAAAAAAAAAATCCATGATATTCTAATTGAAAAGGAAGACTTGATTTTTAATATATTTGATTTCACATAACAATAAACCATGATGTCACCACAGTCAATAGCATCTTACTATCCTTTTGGGTTCATCTGAGACATTTTTAGTCACTGATGGGTGTTTACCCTTCCTTTTGCACTGACTCTTGGAGTATAATCTCTAGGAGAATCACATGTACCTAACCTAGGGTACAAGCATAATTGGATAATAAGGGATAATACATAATAACAATAATTGGATAATAAATGGTGAATGCAGTGATTATGATAAATTCATTACTTAGGTTTGGTTTCTGAAATTCAGTGGAAGAAGCCAATAAAAAAGAAAATAGGGGACATGCCAGTGATGGTAAGAGCTCCATTTCTGCGAGGTCACTTTGAAGATTCTGTGTGGCGCCACCACCTTGCCTGCTGCTGCTCACCAGAGCATGGGATGTCCCTACCCTACCCAGAACAGCATCGGTTTGTTTTAACAAGGACATATAAGGTAGGTCATCTTATTGCTAGAAAAAAAAAAAAACAAACTAAATATAATCATGCATTTGAAGGGAGGGATTTAGGTGGAAGGCAAGGAGGAATGTTACTGTCATAGTGAAGTAAAATACAGTATCATGTAAGTCCTTCCCTTCCATTTGATAGATAAAATATACTGCATGTACATTACAAATGAAGAGTGAATATGAATTATAAGCTCAACGATGTGTATATTTGCTCACAGCTATATAAATCAGAAGATTAATGGATGCCATTTTTATCTTGCTTTCAGCTTTATAATGCTCTTTTTCTAGAAATGAATTGTTTTAAACAAGAAATTGGATTCAATTGATAAAATCCTTATTCAAAAAATATCTACATAGAGCTTCTCAGCTATAAATATTAATTAATTGGATTGCCGGTACCCATAATGCAACTTTGTTCTGACCCATGTGCCCTATGAACTAGATATTTTTTGGATTCAATTTTCTTAAAACCAACTGTCAGCATCATGTGATGGAGGAGATGAAAAATGAAAATGAGCAGTCCCGCTGTGCAGGTGGGTGACCTGTGGGAGAGGGTCTGCCTGGTGGGATTTTTACACAAACCATCAGACACAGACCAATTGATTAGATCATCTCATACCCGCCACCAACTAGGCTCAAGAGACTAATTAGAGAGAGTACTGCCTGCGCAGGCACCCCATTGACACCTCATTTGCTCAGCCAAAGCCTTTGGGGAAAATGTATTATCTCTGCAGCTGCACTTCATGCATTTCTGATTTGAGGCATAAGCAAGGAGTGCTTCATCATTCTTTTGAGCAAACTGAATGTACAAGCCCTTCAGTGCTAAATGCAAGCAAACAGACCAAATTAAAACTGGGCCAGTCTCTGTCTAATTCCCTCTGTGCTCCCTGATAAATCCTTGTGTGTACACACCCCTGTCCCCGTGCATGCCGTTGACGTGCCAGAAGGAGGGGGCAACCTAGCCCAGGACCTGACTCAGGGTGCTCCGACGTGATCGGACGGTTTGTGTTGCACACTGTCCTATTTACCCTCGTGAAGGTTCTATGTTTGTTTGTTTCTGCTCACTGTCCCTCCTCAGCGTATGCTCTTTTTTTTGTAACTACAGGAAGACTCTGGTACACTTTTTCCCCTCTAAGCTTCACTGGAGAGAAGTGATTATTTTGGTCCCAAATTAAAACAACTGCAGATTTTCCTTTCATCACTTCAATTGTGAGCAGGATATTCTCCAGGACGTATGGGAGGCTGCAGGGTAATCCGCTCATTTCTATTTCAGAGACTGCTTTGTAAAAAAGTCCCTGCCTAACACAGAGGAGACAAACACTGAAATTTGTCAGAAGGGAAGCTACTTCACAGCAGTAAATATAGGACAGAATCCGAAAACAATAGGTTTTCTTCGAGGAAAAAAGAAAACCATTTGACCAAGTTCAGCTCTATTTGTTTCTAACCTAGAGTAAAACTAATTCAAGTGTAGGACCCATAATACTGGTACACAGAGGCATTTAAAGATAGGAACAAAATTACTTGCTTCCAAAAAGGAAATGAAATGAAATAATCCAAGGAACATGGAAAAATTAGTGTAACTTTGTGTCAAATATAGAGGAAACAGGGAATAGATTTCCATAATGCTGAAGTAAAAGAGAAAAACAACTTCCACAGGGCTTGCCAATGATGTCCAGTGGATGTCCTCATTTTCTGCCTGTCTGCCCATATCTTGGATACATGAGTTTAAGCATATGTTCTGATAAATTATGATTCTGCTTTGTAATTTCTCATATATGCCCTATCTACTCTTAGGAATTCAATGAAGAATTTTTTTTTCACTGTTATCCATGAAGAATTCAAAAAAATTATTTTACCCATTTTTTTTTTTTTTTTTGGTAGTACCAGAGATTGAACTCAGGATCTTGTGCTTGCCAAGCAAGCACTTATTCCACTGAGCTCTCTCCCTGAGCCCCATTTGTTTTCTTAACACAGCATTAAAAATTGAACCTATTTGGGCATCTTGTCAGTCATGGATTCCAGGGGCTGTGAGAAAAATCTTTCTGAAGATAAGTGGAGAGTGGTCGTGGATGAAATGTTAGAACTGTCAGAAAACCGTGACTTTTACCAAAACGAGTAACTCTTTGTCACCTCTTCTGAGAACAAGGTCCAAAGGCTTCTGTTCTCTTCAGTGATCATTTCAAAAAGGTTTCCTCTAAAAAGTACTCAGAAAAACAAACCACGCTATAAGGCTCTGCGACTGGTTAAAATACTAAGACAAACAAAATAAATTTTGTAGTAATTAATTTCTGAGCACAGTTTGTTATTACAGAAAATTCCACAAAGAAGTTGCCAACCCCATGGCATCTAGGCAAGCACAAATATTTTACACACACACACACATATGACCACATATGTACGCTCACACATATCCACATACAGATCCTCATTTGCCTGTATACAACACTGTTAACTCTTACGCTGTAGATTTTGTATCCATTTCGGACTCAAAATGGTAAGTTTTAAATTTCATACTGAATTCGGAAAACCCGGGGACAGTTTAATTTAGTCATCTTTCTGATTGGGATTAATTCTGTCATGATTTAGCTAGAAAATATAAGCCTTCTTGCAGAATATCCAAAATCTGCATTTTCCAGTTTTTTGGCCATTGGGCTAAAGGTGTGTGTGTGTGTGTGTGTGTGTGTGTGTGTGTGTTTGGGGGTATAGTCTGAAAACAGGAGCAAATAGAAAACTAGTTAAAACTACTTTTATAACTTATTTCTGATTAAAATCATGCTTCACCCTTCCAGAAGAGAACGTATCTTGAGACTAGCAGACAAGGTAATCTTAATTAAAATGAATGCAGAGATAGACAGGCTTTGTTTTAAGCTTACCAGAAGGTCCCTCATTCAAAATCGCCCGAATCCTTTAAGTTGAAAGCTGTTGGGTAACATCCATATGGACGCTCAATGTACTAATTGCAGCAACTTTGCACATTTAAAGCTTCATACCAAAGTGGTTATTTTAATTAAAAATTTGCCGGCAAAGCTGTAAGTCTAACATTTCAAAACAAAGTATTACTCACAGGAGGAGATGGACTTAACATATCATTTTAATAATCATCCTTATCAATGAACATTTATTGAAATCCTCATTAAAAAGCAGTCATTATATGATGTGTAATTAGCCTTGACTGAAAAGAATTCTGTATTTTAATGGTGTGACTGTTTATTAAATCAGATTTATGCAAATGTGTGATGCTGGTCATATTTTAGAAATATAGGGATAAGAAGACGGCAGTTCTGGGACTACTTCCTGCCTCACTGAGCACAAAGAGAATGCAGGGAAATCTCTGAAATAGGTCTTCTTAGAATCACAAGACACATCTAGTTGTTCTTTAAAAAATGTGTATTATGATCTTTGTTAAAAATTACACATATATTGAATATATCTATGTATCACGAAATATACTTACATGTGTATTATGGTTTGTGTCTAATTGTTCCCCCAAAGCCTTATATAGTCATGGGTTGCACTCCTAGAGTTTCTGATTGACTCATGATCCACTGAGATTATGGGTGTGAGTGCTGCTGGGATTATGGGTGTGAGTGCTGCTGGGATTATGGGTGTGAGTATTATACCCAGCCTGAGGTGGATGGCCTGAATGCAATTTAAGGAAGCCAGACCTGCTCTCTGTAGCCACTGTTGCTGCCCCTCCCCTTTGCTCTCCGCTCTTTGCTCTTGCCCTAAAAGGATGCCCTCTGCCACGTGCCACTCTGCCTTGGAGCCAGCTGAGTATGGACTGAGACTGCCAGTGACTGTGAGCTAAATAAACCTTTGCTTCCTTCATTTCAAGTGTTGCGTATTTGTCCCAGCAACAAGAGGAGAGTAACTGAGACAATATGTATAAAATGGTGAGGTTTAAAGTAGGTAATTAAATAATTTTAATAACATATAATCTTTTTATTACTTGGCACAGGGTCTCACTGCACAGCTTGGACTCGTGGTGATCCTCTTGTTTTCAGCCTCCCCAGTGCTGGGATTACAGGAGTGTGTCACCACACCTGGTCTTGGTGGCCAGCTCAGCAGGCCTGGCAGAGGGGTTGGTGTGGCATGTGATACCGGGGATTGAATCTTGGTCCCTGTGCTTATCCTGTGCAAGATAGCTCAGCAGACTAAATAGATTAAATATATAAGATTAAATATGTAAAAAATGTGTAAAATGTGAAATTTGAAATAGCTCACTAAATTGTTCACCAAAGGTAGATTACTTTTTGCCCAGATTTCGTATTATTTGAAGCTTTATTTTCTCAGTGTACCTTTACAAGCACCTGGCTCCAAGTAACTATAAGTTAATTAAAAAAGATATTAAGCCTTCCACCCTCCCTTTATGTTACAGTCCTGCTAAACAATATTTACATAAAATAAATAAAAAGTCATGTAACTAAGTAGTGTGTGCATTTCTTTACAACTTAATAACACTCGCATACACACATACACATATATCTTATAAAACCTCTTCTAAACATTTAGCAGTCAGAGAAACACGAAGGTTTTTGTTGGACTTCAATTAAAAGATTTGAGAGGATATGTGACTCTACTTTGGGGAAATTTGTTTTTCCAAACTAAAACTTGTCTCATGTTATAGTCCAGTGTTGAAGCACACTGGGTTTTCATGTTTAGGATTTTGCATTCAATATATATGGTCACATACAGTTTTAAAACTGTTTTCCTGTGAGTTATTGAAGCAGAAACTTGCAAAGCAGAAGTATTATTTCTTTCTTTCTCTTTTTAAAACTCTTTATTTGCTTGGTGTAGGGTCTCACTATGCAGCTCAGACTCACAGTGGTCATCCTGTCTCAGCATCCCCAGCCCTGGAATTGTAGGCATGTGCCACCGCGCCCAGTGGCGGTGGCCAACTTAGCGCTGGGCTGACATGGCATGCAGTACCAGGGATCGAACTCCGGTCCTTGTGCTTGCCAGGCGGGCACTTAGACCACTGAGCTATTTCCCTGGGCCATGAAATATTCATTTCTGTAGCATAACGAGATCACAAAGAACTGCTTCACAGAGGATAGTGTCAGCGTAAACCAGAGGTCAGATGGAATCATAGGAGGCTTTTTCGATGCTTAAGCTTTGAGGTCCCCAGTAACAGCAGCTGTGGGCATGACCCTCCGTGCACAGATGCAAGCAGACGAGAACGGTGTATGGTGCGATGCATGCCTCCCCTCACTCCTGTGCTGTCTTTCTGCTCATTCAGGTACTGGCTCAGCCTTGGAATTAACTACTTTTTTGAGTGCAGTACTCCTGAATTCTGAAGCTTTTTGCCTTTTTACCTCAAATTCTGCAGCTTCACCCTTTACATGAAGCTTCTTTCACCTACCAACTGTTTTAGCATAGAATTTTTATTAGTGTTTTTGTGGGTTTGTGTGCTGTGCTATCTGGTTGAATATATCCAGAATGGTTTGATCCTTACTGTTTTGTTCTTTTTTTTCCCCACAAGCCCTTCAATTTTTATTCTACATTTTGCTGATCACAGGGAAGAACATGAATATCACAGGACAGCAGAAAAGTCTATACTTGTGAGAACACATTACAACACTTTCACGAAGTGACACTGTGGACACTACATGAGGGCATCACTTCCATCTGGAAATATTGGCAGATAGTGAGGTGGGTCCATTAAGTTCATGCTAAAGGCTGTGGATGGTGGACAGCCAGCTAAGCTCCCCAAGAACTAGCTGTTTCATAGCAGTGTCAAAGGATAACTCCATCAAGGTCAAATCACCCAAAGTTATGACTACCTGCATATAAAGCCCTTTGGTACATATTGCTCACAAAATGACAACCAGTTATTTTCAAGTATTTGACATTAGTTATCCCATCATCAGTTACTACATTTCTATGATATCCAGGAAAATTCTAAAAGACGTAATTACAGAATACACATATCATTATGAGAAATAAATGCCAGCCTTCTGTGGGAATTCCTTCTACCCAAAGTACTCTCCCATTTATTCTAATGAAAATGTCCCAAATGAGGACCATGACTTTTTCTCAGTATATGTTTTTGATATTTAATAATTATATTTATCTTGGGAAATTGATACATATTGCAGTAATCTTTACTTCCCTTTTCCTCCACTCCGAGAGCTTTGCCTTTTAGAAGAGAATAACTTTTATAAACTCATCTTTGTGAGTTCTAATCCTTTTAATAATTGACTCTGTATCTTGGAACACTAGTAGAAGTAGATCTATTGCAGATTTAAATACCCAGGGTATAACATGGAACCCATAACCCTTATAAGAACCAAGGAAAACAACAGTCTTAGTTTGCCCAGACTAAGGGAATTCCTAGGGTACAGGATTCAATTAATTAATTTTTATTTTCTATGTATTTAGTACAAGGTCTATAGGGTCTCATTAAACAGATCACATTCACAGTGATCCTCCTTTTTTCCACCTCCCAAGCACTGGGATTACAAGTGTGTGCCACCATGCCAAGTCTCAATTGCTCTCTTAGCATGCTCCAGGGGCAGGGCCAGCATGGCACGCTGGGGATTGAACCCCAGCCCCTGCATCTGCCTAAGCAAGCATTTTAATCCATTGAGCTACCTGGCTGGCCCATGATTCAGTGTTTTAAAACTGGAGAAAACCAGAATGATCAGAACTTCCAAGTTTATGATGAAAGCAGACATCAAGCGTGGCACTTCAATACGTGAACTGCAACAAAAAATGTGCTGATACCTCAATTTCAAAATGTGAGTCACAAAAGCATTACACATGTGAAATACCAAGAGGGCAAAAGTTTAGTGATAAGAAGATGGGAACAGGACCAGCAGCCTTCTCTCCTCCCAACTCCCAGGCTAGGCTGGGATTTTTAATGCATCTCTTTGAAAGAGTCACACTCTTGTCTCTAGATTTTTAATTTCCTTTGTGTATTTTTTAATTGAAATCATATTGAATCATATTCTGCTCGAATGCAAAATCCAGACCATCAAACTTGTTCCTTAGCACAACTTGTAGATGCACTCAAATGAATCAGCCCATTTAAGTTCACATGCCGTGCAGAGTGGTGGTATGAAGCTGGCCGTAGCCACCACTCGTGTTGGCCGAGAAGTACCGGTTACCCACAGCCCTGCAGGTCACAAACCTCCGGTGCAGGTGTGGTGGAGCAGCAGCATCGATAGCCTCCCTGTATTTCTCAGGGAACATTTATGAAGCCATCTCTTGAAAAATATTTCTTTCTAAGCAGTGCTTAGCGAGGAAGAGGAAGATAACAGAGCATTAAAACAAGGTCCCAGTTGTGTTCTGAAATGGTCTTGAGCTGGCCTGACAGTCAAATCTTGAAAATTTTTAGAAATTTTGCAAGCCAGCTTTCCCCACAGCCACCCTTAACATCAGCCACTGTGGGGGTGTTTACACCACAGGACATACACAGGATCTCGCTGCTTTCTGAAGAGTCAGGTGTTGAAAACTGACTTGTGCTCTCTCTGGAGGGGAAGGTGGCCAGGATAACAAACTATGTGTAAATCAAAACAGAAAATGGAAATGCTATCCTAGAGGTGCCACCACAGTGAAGAAAAATCAGTCTTCGAGTGGTAATTAAAGCTTAGTGTCTAGAAAGGGAGGAAGACAGCCATCTTGCTAGGGAGGGACTCTGGGAAGGGGTGAACAGCCAAGGAAGTGGCATGTCTGTCAGGGCAAGGACACAAAGGACTCAGAAAAGCTGGAGGTTAGGGAAGGGTGACAGAGGATGACTTCAAAGGCCCTGCTTTGGACTTCCTTCTGTATATAGTGAGGAGGGGCTGGAAGATCTGAGTGGAGGAGTAAGGATCCATCCCAGGAAAGTCATGTTTAGTTTTCAGTATTGAGAACTGAACCCACGACTTCTGCCGTGAGCTGCTTGTGCAGCCCTTTTCATTTTTTTGTTTTGAGACAGCGTTTTCCTAAGTGTCCCAGGATGCGCTCAAATTTGTGATCGTTCTGCATCAGTATCACAGAGAGTTGGAATTATAGGCATGTACCACCATGCCTGGCTATGTGGTTCATATCTATTAAGTCTAAACCATTGCTGTGAATGTTGCAGGTAAGCAGATGCTTTCTTTAGGATGCCATCAAATCAGATAGCCCAGCAGGTTCTTTAAATGACTGCTGCAATTGCTTAGAGTACCAGGCTTTGTAACATTTAATGTTGAAACATTTTATTACAACCATGTAAAATATTCAGTTAGAGAGGAATAATAACATGGGAGCGAACCTTCTTCCCTAGGATTATATATTTTGAAACATGGCCGTTGGGGATTACTTGGACATTTTCATATACCAAAGAGATGTCTTAGGTATCTGGTAAAGGGTTTGCTCCCTCGTGTCTTTACATTTGTCTATGCAGTTAAAAGGAAAGAATATGCAAGAATAGCTCCAACTTTGTTGTCATTTATAATTCAAACACAGCTTGCTGGTTTTTATTAACACGAAACCTCAGAGACTTTGAATTGCAGTATTTGGAGTTCTGAAATACCGCCAACCCTTTAAAAAGTCACAGCACTACTTGAGAAAACATCCATATGACTGTGTCACTTGTCTTGATTGCCCGTGTGCCCATCTTGGACTAAGAGGTTTTGCTCATTAAAAATGTACAGCCCGTGATGCCTGATGAATAAGACATTCACAGCGACACAATTGGTTTCTTCCTAGTAGGAGACAATTACAGCGCCAAGAGCTCAGTAGCTCAATGGCAGAGCAGGGAACAGGGGCTGCAGGCGGGGGTCAGCCTCTCACTTGCACTGGCCACAGGGCAGGAGAAGGCAATGAGAGCAGCACCCCGGGCTCAGGATTAGGAGAGACTTCATGCTTCTTTTACTGTGCACTTGTGACAGACTGAAACAAAAGCACCAACCAAATTAACTGAAGCAAGCTTTTCTGGTGAAAAACTGCAAAGCGCCTTAGCCCTGCCCCGACCCAGAATCCCACAATCCCACACCCACGGTGGTAAAGCAAGAACGCAACATTTTCTCTTCTGCACCTGCAAGTGGGGAGCACATCCCAGAAAGCTCTTATTTCCTCTTCACTTGGGTGCTCAAGAACAAAGTCACGTCTTGTCTGGGTGGTGCTGTTTGTTTTCCAGTCTGTTGGCATTAAAATCACACCGTAAGCACCTATCATGTCTCATGACTCTCTAAATCCTTTTCAAAAGATCTGACTTTGCAATACTGATGTCATTAGGAATTAGAGCAAAACAAAAATCTAGTGACTTAGCTGTTTCATATTACCATGGAGGAGAAAAAAAAAAAAAAACCCACCATGGTTCCATTAGACGTAACAATTAGCGTACATACTGCACAGAGTATACACACTGAAAAACTTAGTCCCCCACATTCCAACAAGCTGTTTTGGTTTTGTTCCTTTTGCAGTTTTTAAATTCAGCTGCTCTGCATGACATGTCACACACAATAAACTGGGTCTGAAATGCTAACGTGGAAAAGCTCTTTTGTTTTTTAATTACTAACTTCCCAAGTTTCATTGCTAGAGTTTATATAACCCTCCTAATCAGTACTGAGTGACTGTTGTACTCCAGATGGGACATGAAACACTTTTGCTTGGATCAATGTGAAAACTACAATGAAATTTGTCTCTTTCTGCACTTCCTTATTAAAAGAAACTCTATCAGGCTGATCTTTGGGGAAAACGATGTATGTTTGATGAAATATAAGGAACATAGCAACTTTTTCCTTAGTTCTCTAAGATGTGGTTCCTGGCCTGTAGTGTGCTTAGGACTGTTGGCACATGAGAGGTGGAGCTGAATAATATACCACATATCTGAACCAGACAGAGGGGAACTGCCCCCATTAATGCTATGCACCATTAAACAAAGAAATATTTATTTTTTATTTAATTTTTTTAAACAAAGGAATATTTAAAAAGTCTTAGAAAACAGTTAATGGCAAGAACAGCTTAACGTTAGAAGAACCGTCACATAAAACCTTGAACACTATGGAGCCTGATAAATTATGCAATCGTGGTCACTAAGAGAGTTGTCTTCCTAAATATTATACATATGCTGTGATAATTTCTTTTGGTCATAAATTCTTTGCAATTGAAGTTCAAGCATATGGAATTTACTTCTGCACACTCAAGGATTGCCTCCACACTGACTCAATGAACCTCTCAACGATAAAATCAACTTCCCCTCACCTCTTCCCACTTGTCTATTGTGCCACCTGTGGTCATACTCAGTGTGGCTGTTATGATCACATATCTTCCAATGCTTTATTAATTTTTCACATAGAAAAATGAAAGCATTACAAGATACACAACCATGTATCCGCTACACAGACACTACAGTTAACATTGTGGATTACTTTAGCATGCCCATCCATCCTCCTTCTATCCCTACTATGGTTTTGATGCATTTCAAAGAAGTTGTAGATATATGTGTAGTTTACCCCTAAACATGCATGCTAGTAACTCTAGTATATACTCACATTTTAAAATAAAATTTACTTAAAAAGGCACAAGCTCTGTGTGCACTATTCGACTAGTTTTTAATGGTGTTACAGAGGAATTGTTACGTTGTTGTACAAGTGGAAAGACCAGTTCTAGTTCAGAATCCAAGCAGAATATGATTTTTTTAAAAAAACTGAAAACATGCCTTCATGTTACCCTTCTTTTCCACTCTCACAAAACCCAGAGTGAGCAAAACAGTGATAAACACAACTGCCAATCGGAGACGGGCTCAGGGGACCCAGACTGTAGTTAGTTCTTCACCTTCTTGATTCAAGCTTGAGAACCAGAACATCACAAAACCGGCATGTATTTTGCCACATGCGTATTGTTCCATACAACTTCAGTTGGTTTGCAGACCTGCATTCCATCAAGAGATCCAGGGTCCTCAGGTCAAGAACCTCTGGACTAAGATGTCAGAATGCTGAAGCATCAAAGAGCACTTGCGTTTTCTAACCATCCACTTAGATTATGTTGCAAAGGAAACATTTTCCATGAAAATTAAGTCCTCCAAGGAAATGATTTTGAAACAAAAGGCATAATCTAGGAATACCCATGTTCGGGGTGACCAGGCTCATGCAAGTTCTTCAGCACCCTCTAGGAGATAAAATGTGATGAAACAAAATAAAGACAAAGCCAAAAGCACACACTACAAATTTCCTGTATGAGAGGTAAATCTTAGAACATTTTTCTGATAAAGGCAACAGCCAACAGGACATGCACAGGCAATGTGGACCCTTGATTTGATGGTCCAAAATTGAATGAGCTGCATAGAAAACTCTTTTTTCCCTAAATATAATCTTTCATTCTCCCTTCTTTTTTCTGCTGATGTCATTATCAGTGCCAATATTAATGCATGATGAAAGCGTAGAAGTTAATTCTAGAGCTAGTTTTTACTAATGACAGTAAATGCCATTAATAATCATTTGTTCAGTAGTTTATAACTTTATTGATGGAATAAAAAATAATCATGAGGTCTTATATCCTGAAGTCTTATTTAATAGGAACAGTATTAGCCAAGAACCTGTTCCAAAGGTGGCCACTTGCACTCTCTCTCTTGGAAAGCACGGCAGACACAAGTAACCTGAGGAGCTGGGAGCACTCACTGTCACGGACCCTCACAGCAACCTCTCAAGGCACGTATTTTAATCATCCTATAAGCTGACAATGCTGAAACTCAGAAATACAAGTTGGAGAAGGGCTTCCCATTTCCATTCTAGACTTTCCGAAGACCAACGCACAGTTTGCCACCTGCTTCTCACACGCCGATATGGCTTCCAGGTTTTTATTTTTGCTTCTGTCATTTCAGAGCAGTGGCAAACCTAAATGTGGCTTGAAAGGAGGCTTGGAATGTTGATGTTCTGGCTCATGTTCCCTTCCCTGGTCAACGTTTTGGATCCTATTTACCCCTGGTGCATGAGTGACTTGTGCCTTCCCTGCTAGGAGACAGCTAATTCCAGTTTCACAGCGTCTCTCTGTGAGCTGGCTTGGGTGCAGCAAGACCCCAAGGACTGCATTCCTTCACAAGCCAAGTGAGAAAAGGAAATTGTAGCGATGGACATAAATCACAGCTCCTCAATCATTTCAATCAGCATGCGGTTGCCATGGCAACCACACCTAACTGTCCTTCTACCTTGTTCTCCCTGCTGGTTTAGGTGTTCAAAATTTACACAGAATTGCTTCCATTCTCTGATTCACAATTTAAAATTTATACCAATCTTTCTTTTGAGCATTAACTAAAAAAAAAAAAAAAAAATCCTGCTTCAAAGACACATCATCCCTAACTTTTGGATCACAAATGAAGCTAGACCATTCCTCATTTATTCTTTTTAATTTTTTTTATTTTAAAGAATACAAAGTAGTGATAGAAAAGAAAGCGTTAGAAATGATACAAGATCTCACTAAACAAAGTAATAGGAATTCAATGAGTTGCTGTATTACATGATGCTATCTTCAAATTAGTTGTTCACTTTACAAGATATAAATGTGTAAGATTTGTTTAAAAAGAAAAAAAAAACAATAACAAAGAAATTATAAGAAATTCAAAGAGGACAAAACTCAGAGTAAAAAAAAAAAAGCATTAACTGCTCCTTCCAAAAGACCAGCAGCCAGCACAACCTTATGGAAATCAGTATGACGAGTCCTTAAAAACCTGAGATTGGAGGTCTCATTCAAGCCAGCTCTTCCCCTCCTGGGTATTTTTCTAAAAGAACTGAAACAATCATACCACAGTGATACACGTGCACTCATGTTTATAGCAGCACAATTTGTCATAGATAAATCTGAGAAACAACCCCAAAATGCCCATCAACTGAGGAATGGATAAAAACATAGGGTGTTTTTACACAATGGAGTATTATTCAGCTATAAAAAAGATCAATTTGAGGCTTTTGTAGATAAATGGATGCAGCTAGAGACTATATCAATAAGTGAAATAAATCAGATCCACATGTGCAAAGGTCATATTATCTCGCTAGTGTGAGAACCTGAAAGAGTAAAGAAAAACTCACTTCTTCTCAAAGCTTTGTTTCCTGTGTTTGTCCCTCTCTCAAAATCCTCCTCCTCTGTCTCATACATCTGCACCATATAAACAGCAGGGTTTTTCTTTTAATATTTTCAAAAACTTGGTAGAGAAAGTCTAAATATACAGATGCAAGACTCTCAGCATCTTTGTACAATTCTACAATTAAGCCAGGGTGGAAGCTGAAGGAAAACATGGGGTTCACATTTTCATCTGATGTCTTTTCATCTAAATATAAAGCAGGCTCCTCTATCCTTTACTTCAAGAACCAAGAAAAGAAGGATGCTTCTTGGAGGTTTTGAGGAGACAGAACACGTAGCTGCTCCTGTTTTAGGGGTGCACGTGGTCTGCTGGCCACAGTGCTGCCAACCCTTAATGGCAAAGTGATCTTCCACGACGAAGAGGCACCAGGAGCCATGAACGGCAAGGCGGCCTCCTTGGCTGGCGGCGAGGCTGGCCACCTGCAGCAATCCAGGAGCTCAGCAGAAGGATGAAGCTAAGAGGCCTTGAGGTCACCTGTGAAGGGCAGACACCTGCATCCAAGGTGCCGAGGAGACTGGGGTGTCACGCAGGCTAATTCAGCTGGCCAGAAGGTGAGCTGGGGACCTCCAGGCACTCTGAGTCCCTGCTCCTTCCCTGTGACATGTCCCACCTTTCATCCCGCACTTACTGAGGTCTTCTGCTGTGCTTCTTTTCATGCCTGAACACCAACCCCCTGTTTGTGTCCCTACGATTACTTTCTTTTCCTCTTGGACTAAAGAAAGCAACAAAGGATGACTTTTTACCCTTCCTCAGAAAAGCTTCACATTATCTTTAATGTTTCTGACATTTCTGTGTTCACCATCAGTGCCAGACACTAATTTCCACTCAGCCTTCACGACCCTGGTGGGATGGCTTCTCTTGGAAGCTCCTGCCGCTCTGCCCAGTGAGTATGTGCATGCCTGTGGCTGCTCTTAGGCCCAGTTCTCTTGTTGGGACATCTCTTTCCTCTACCAAGGCGACTGACGAAACACTCTGCAGAGAGGGAGCCTGTGTGCCCATGTACATCCCTGAGTTAACAGTCAATGAGCAGAGCCTTCCAACAACTCTCCATCAATTGGTGTGAGCAAGAAATAAACACATAATATTGAGGCACACAGAAACCTAGCGTATCCCAAATGACACAGTGCCCAACGTGTTGAACTTCAGATAATAAATCCTTGGCCCCAAACTGCAAGTTGGGGTGCTTCAGAGTCAATCTTGGTGACACAGTGGTCTATTTCTTGTTTCAGTAAAGGGACTCCAGGGGTGAGTAATACACATAATTTACTTCAGACCTCACAGCCAGTAAGTGGCAGAGCTGAACTCACCCACATGTTGTCACTTTAAGTCCCATCCTCTATTTCTGTGTGTTTGTGACGGCAGCTAACTCTCAGGAAGTAAACAGGAGAGAAGATGCATTTTTATTAAAACAACAGAACAGAATCTGATGAGGTAATTATAAAAATACCACAAGCCAAATAAGAAAATCCACATTTCTAGGTTTAAAAATGAATGGTAGTACTGAATGTATCTGCCCAACTTCGCAGCATATTATTTCTTCTTTTAGCAATAGAAAAGTTTACAAATACCTGTTACGAAAAATTGAGATTCTCATACGAATGTTACTCTTAGGTCGGGCAAGTTTAACTTGATCTATTTTGAATCTGAGTAAAGTTCAAATAATCATATTCCTTGGAATTATAAGTGTGAAATGTCATACATATTAAAAAAAAAAGATCTGAAAAGATAAACATTAACTACTACTAGTAAAGAGATCAAGATATTCTGCAGAACAAGAACTTTAAACTTATGTTAGACATTCTTATGTGGTTTTTGGATATTTTCCACTACTGACAGATTCATTGATTATTTGTGCAATTAACATACACACAAAATACAGTAAAACACCACTGACCGCAAGAGTATTAATCATCATAGTTCTCAGACTGCAGGTATCAGCATACAGAGTTAGTCAAGGTGAAAATTCTAAACATGAACAGCTATTTTCAAAAAACTGATGGAAATTATTAGTACAATCATCTCAGCCATCCTGAGCAACTACATCAAGGACAGCAATGTGTAATACAAAATCCATGGTTGAATACCTCTCATCTTGGTCTTCTAAATGTGTACTATTTCTAATGTCTTACTATTATACTCTCTTTAAAATAAATCTTTAAAAAAGACAAGGAGAATATATCATACCATGTCTTTTAAATAAACTGTAAGTCAAAGATACAGTATAAATCTTAAAACAAAAATTAAGAAGCAATATTCAGAAAATTAAATACTAATTAATTAAAAATTAAATGTTTCAAAGCAACTGTAATATGAGCAACAGATTTGATGTTAAAAATAGCTTATATAGCAACCATTGTTAATTAGCTATTCCTGTTTTGAAAATCTGTAACATGTGTATTGTTGTATGCTACCCTGTTTCTGTCATTTTTTTCTATTTGTTTTTGCTTCTGTCTTCACTCTTCAAAATAAAATAAAATAAAATAAAATAAAATAAAGGAAAGAATATTAAGTGTCAAGACTAAGTTGGCAATTGCAATGAGGAAGCAAGTTGATCAGTATCACTTGGTATTTGGCCAAAAAAGAAGTGTTGTTTAATGTTTTGCTAAATATACTTACATTAAGCAAAAATGGTTTGGAAAGGAAAGAAGTATAGTATGCTTCATGATTCACATGGCATATCCAAATTGAGATATTTTGTGACTTCTTTTGTAATTATATATATTTAAGGGGTTAAAGAGGAACTGAAATAAGGAGGAAAAAGAATATTTAAGTAGAAAATAATCATGTTATAACCACAATTGTCGAATTCCTACTACTTTGTTTAATAACATTTTGTATCATTTCTAAAGTCTCCTTTTTAAAAAATTAATTAATTACTTATTTGGTACAGGGTCTCACTATGCAGTTCAGACTTGTAGTGATCCTCCTGTCTCAGCCTTCCCAGTGCTGGGATTACAGGTGTGCAGTACCACACCTGGTTTCAGTGGCTGGCTTGGTGTGGGGTGGGCAGGGCATGTGGTACAGGGAATTAAACTCAGGTGCTTGTGCTTGCCAGGCAGGTGCTTAGACTGCCAAGCTATCTTGCTGGCCCTGTATCATTTCTAATGTTTCTTTTTTTTTTTTTT
>NDGN011338738.1:0-11294 GCA_002564285.1 Tympanoctomys barrerae | reverse complement strand
AACTCAGCAGGGGAATAGAAACTTAAGAAAACGGCTGACACTATTATAAAATGGATACCAGTTGATGGCTTCCCACACTGCTGCTCAGAGGTAACCAAGAGAGAGACTGCACATCCACAGGGGCAACAGCCGAATCTTGTGGAAACCTACAGCTTTGATGCACAGCCTGTCGCCACCATTCCAGGAGTACAAGCCACAGACTTTGTAGTAATCAGCCCAAAACGTGATCAGAAAGTGACAGCTTGGCTGAGTTTTGTTCCTGTTTCCATGTAGGACCAATCAGAGGAGAGAAAAATATGCTGCCTAAATCAGCCACATCTCATGCTCCACTCCTGGATCGCTGCCCTCCAGTTTCCTCATGCTAGCAGCCCCTAGGAAGGGTGCACCTGCGCCTTCTCTCCTTCACACGCTGGAAGCTTTCCAGTCTTCGGCCTGGAGCCCCCGCACACACGTGGTGCTGGCTGGCTCCCTTCCCAGAGCAAGCTCTGGATACTCAGGCTTTGCTTCTTCCCATTTCAGTGCACTTTTAATTTTTTCTTTTTTCCTTCCCCAGAAGATAAAGAGACAAATTTCCCTAAGATTTTGAGAGTTTTCTTTCCGGCACACATTAGAAATGCTGATTATTGTAGGAACAGCTGACAGCAGAGAAAATTACCTCAAAAGAAACAGAACATTTGACTGTAGGAATCTGAGGTGATTTTGTTGATCATCTAGTAACCATATCTCTCGTAATATGTTCTATGTTCAATTTCCAACAAAGAAAATTTCAAAATGATGTTATACAGTGAAATATTGTACCAAACTCCTTCCGGTGTTAGCCTCCTTTACATCCAATTATGAATCAAAAAGGTAAGGAGAGGGTTTCCATGTGCTATTCTTTGTTTTTATACATTTATTTGCTTTCATACATTTTCCTTCTCACTATAGAAATTCTCAACTCTACCCTGAATCTACTATGAAATCCCAAGCCTTAGGTTATTTCTGTACTATAACAAGACCATCTTGTGATGACACAGCAGGATAAAGTTTAAAAATTGTATATGTTATAAAGAAAGTTATGTATATCATCTCCCTAAAACTTGTGTATTGAAAGAGTAATTACTATTTTCATAGGAACAGGTGAAGTAATAATGAAGTACTCTAATTTCGAAGGACCCCCCTGATGTCCCTAAGCCCCATTCTTTTGTAAGTAACTACTTCCTCACTTCCTCAGGGCTTTTGGTGGGGTCACTTTATATTTGAGGTGGAGCATTTCTCTGTTGCATGTGACTAGCTTTGGCAAGGTAGTAACCGGAACTCTTCTCTAGAAGCTTTTTGCTTTGTCTGAGAAAGAAGGCAAAACATTTTTATCAGAAAAAAGCATACTTGAGCTAGGACATGCATCCTTTTCTGTATTAGTGTTCCATCAAGTTATAAGGAGAAAATATTTAGTTTCAGTTTGGAGGTTCCATTGACAGAAAACTGAAGTTGATGTGGAAAACTTGTCAGCTACTTAAATTTAATTGCCACCCCACCTCCAGTAAAGCCTGAAGGCTACCTGCCACAGAAATGCAACAATAGGAGTCGAACTGCACTCTACTAATAATTACATGGGCCTCCCTTAATAGAACTCCCCTGATGCTAGAGAGAATTGATTACAGAAACATGAGCTCAATTAGATTAATGAGCTTAATTAGATTAGATAATTTGGAATCTAAAGTTATAATAATCTTAGTAGAGTCTTTGAGAAAGTGTATTTCTCTAGGAAAATGAAAAACATAGATGTCTTTCATTTTGTTGAATGTTCAGTAATTGTACCTGAACTTGGTTCTGCTTTCAGAAGAAGTCACACACATGGGTGCACACACACCCACACACCCCCCCCACACACACACACACACTGACATAAGATCCTGTTGGTCTGTCATTTTATTTCAGAGGGACATTAATAGCCAGTCGTGTGTGTGTTTAATCTCTTTATATTCTTAGAGTCACTCACACATATTTCCTGGAATTGTTTTTCAAGAAAATATTACTCAAGTAACTTAGGCATGTTGGTTAAAATAAATATCTTTAATCAGATTTAGTTAGGGCTTTGGATTTATTTTAAAATCTTCTGAGAGCTGTTATAATCCATTCTAAGTAGAATTTTATATGACATTTTGGAAATTTATGTTTAATTTTAACAGAACCAAATACAAATTTGCTTCAGTGAATTGTGCAAACTCATGCTCTATTTCTTTTTGTAGTTTCAGTTGCTCTTGTGTGGCAAACAGTTTTCGCATGCAAGCCCTGGAGTGGGCTACATACACTGCTGGTATGTGCAAAGTGGTTTCATTGAGTAATATTGTTAGTCCATTAACATGTCTCAGCATGGAAAATTTGGTTGTTGAGGACAAATGCTTCTATTCCCAAATTATAGTAAAACATTAGCAGCTAATACTGAACAACGAGTCTTGCTTCTTATAGCATCAAATTTTAGCTTCCTTCCTCAGTCACTGTCAAAGACTTGTGTTATCATTTTCCACATATTGCTCAAAAACCTCTGATATTTGAAAACCATTCATTAATCCTCCAGAGAAGGAAATGTGTACACAATAGTCTCTTCCTAGCCACAAAAAACATTTTGAGATCCCCAGGGGGTACTTGAACCTGGGAATATTACCAAGCTATGTAGGCGTTATGTTTTTCTTTATAAATACACACTAACGACAAGGTTGAATTTATAAATTAAGTACATTTAGAGATTGGTAGTAATAGTAAAAAAAAAGAACAAATATAACAGTATAATAAAAGTTATATTGCTGTAGTCACTCTGACTTCAGTCCTTGGAGTCAAAGTCTTAAGGTGTTCTGCAATCTGTTCCTCCCCGTGTGGTGGTGTCTTATGCTTCATCTGCATGATGCTTTGCCTGCACACTAAGGGGAAGTGAAGTGAATGACACAGACATCATTATACGGTGTTTAGGCTCCCACTGAATTTCTTAGCCGAAGAGAAGCACGGGAATGCTTCCACAGTGGATCTGTTAGGGGAAAGGGCACCACGTGACCAATGGGCAGGAAGCTCGTGTTGCTCAGCTTCGCTGGGAGAGAGATGATTCCATCATGGTAGGACAGTGCAGTGTGCCATGAGATTTCATCACACTACTCACAGAAGTGCATGTTTTAAAGTAAGAACTTCCAAAATGCTTACTGATGACATAATTTCCATTTAATATTTTTAGACTGATTTTGAGTGTAGATAATAAAACCTCAGAGAGCAAAACCACAGAAAAGGGACGGCTGCCACACTAAATATTTGTCTTATGCACTACACCCAGGGTTATTTATTTGTAATTTTTAGGGAAAGGTCTATAGTATGTTCTAGATTGGACTAGTGATCGGATCACTAGATCGGACTCCTAGTGATCCACCTGTTTACAGCCTCCAAGAACTGGGATTACAGGCACATGCCACCATGCCCAGTCTCAATTGCTGTCTCAGTGCACCCCGGGGGCTGGGCCAGCACAGCAGGCCTGGGGATTGAACCCTGACTCCTACGCCTGCTTGCAGGCACTTTAATCTGTTGAGCTATTTGGCCAGCCCTCCCAGGGTTATTTATTTACTGTTCTTCTTTATGTTTTATAGTCAAAAGCCCCCTGACTGCCTCTTACAAGGACGATCAAGAGTGTACCTAGATGCCTAGGGTCACCTTCCTATCTCCATATTCTTTTCTGAGTCTTCAAATTCATTTTACTCTATGAGATTTCTCCAGTTAATTTTTGTCTTACAAGTTCCTGTCTCTAAACCCTAAAAACTGCTTTGCTTTATTTTGTCACTGCTCCATGACAAGATATCTTACTTAGAACAAGCTGTTTTTATAAGAGATTGCTTCTTTCCTGACACCGACCTCGATGCATGAGCCCAACAGTGTATCATGTTTATATCTAGTTGCCTCAGAACAGTTTACCTAATGTGGTTACCAGGCAAAGAGGTTACATGAGAGACAGGTTCTGTTACAAGGCAATGTAAAAAAGACTCAGAAAACTTTCTTTTACTCTGTTTTAATAATTACTAGGAATGATAAGTAGATTATAGTTATGACTTAAAGAAAATAAGAACGTTTATAACTTCTAGTTCTCAGGGATGTAAAGGGAGTTAGGGTGGTTGAATTTCCTATCACTCAAGAAAGATTTCAGGTGTGAAGTTTAATGTGATTTTTAGCTTCTTGCACATTAAATTGCATTTGGCAGTGGGAATGTTAAAGTATGAGATAAAATAAATATCTATGGTAGGACTCAGCTTTCAATTTTTCTTTTATGTATTTAGTATAGGGTTTACAGGTTCTCACTACACAGATTGGATTTGTAGTGATTCTCCTGTTTTCAGCCTCCCAAGCACTGGGATTACAAATGAACATCACCACGCCCAGTCTTATTAGCTGTCTCAGTGCACCCCAGAGGTGGGGCTAGCACTGCAGACCAGGGATCAAACCCCTGGGTCCAGAGTCTGCCTAAGCAGTCACTAATCTGCTGAGCTATCTGGCTGGCTCTCAGCTTTTAATTTTGGTGAATTAGAAATTCTCTACCACTCTGAATTATTCTAGAAGCCTCAATAAGGTTCTGTTTTTCTGATACATTTTCAAATGCTGTTGGTCTGTACACCACATTTTTTTTTTTTTTTTTTTTGGTACCAGGGATCAAACTTAGGATCTTTAACTTGCATCAGGTGCTTAAGCCACTGAGCCATCTCCCAGACCCTTTGCATACCACATTTTAAGTTGGTTACTGGGAGTAGAACTGCAACGTCTGAGTCTCAGTCTGGGCTAGTAGCAGTCTGAGAAAGGCTGCTTTCTCAGAAAGAGATGAGGAACATATGCAAGAATGTAAATCATCATCTGCCTGCCTTCACAGAGAAAATTGTTAGACAAGATTGACAAGTAGAGCACATATTGAGCTAGTAATGTGGCAGATTTGCATTCTGTTGCGAGCTCCTTGCATGGGACCAGTGATGGTCAACAAGTTCATTGACAAGCGGCTTGCAGAACCACATGTGGTGGGAGTTTAAAGGGTGGAGAATCAATGTTGAAGGGAAGGGTAAAACAAACTACTGAAAAAAAAATGCAGTGACTATGAGAATATTAAACAGACCTGCAGTGCAAGCTTATGGAGCTATGAAGACTGCTCATCTGAAGAGACCACTAAAGATAGAGGAAAAGAGAGCTTGCTTGGGGGTTGGACAGACTTTTCTTATTTTATGTCTTAGGGAACAGCAGAATATTTTTATCACATCATCTGAACAATGCTTTTTTTTCAATGCTGCTTTTAAAACCTAAACAACAGTGGTGTCCACAATTTAGTCTGACTACACATTAGAATCAGTGTTGACAACTTTCAAAATGATCTGGGTAAATACTGATTAAAAGTGTTGTCATTTAATTGCTTCATCATTGGAACATTTTACATTTCTCAAGTTACCTTCCTATGTAGTCAAGGCAAAAATATACACTGTAAGCATAATAAGTAGGTCTCTGAAAATGGATTTGTGGGCATAGGCATTATTTGTAACATTATTTGTAAGGAAATAACATCATTACCTAGTATTTGCTATCCAGTCGCTATGCAACTAAACATATGGCATGGGAGAAACAGCCTAGAGAGGTAGAGAGTGGCAACTGTTAGGAGGTGACGTTAATTCAGTAAGTACTCATTGAAAAAACTCTCCTTCATTTTGATGGTAGTGATTTATATTTGATAAATTAAATTTGTTTCATAATATATTTTCTATTACTCTTTTAGACAAAACCACATTTTATGAACATTATTACATGTGCTTCTCAATATGCTTACAAATTTTTGGTAAATAGCACATTATTAATCTGAAGACTGAATTCCAAAGATGATAGAAGTCCTGTACTTATTCTATCTGTTGGTGTCGCACTGTACCACCCCAGCCTTAGCTGCAGAAAAGAACAGATATTGTTTTACTTCATGCTTTTATGGGCAAAGTTAAAGATGAATGGTAGAAAGTAGATTAAATAGGCAAATTTGTAGATCATTGAACATATTTATTCAAAGTATGTTGATTAATGTCGGACTTGATAGAGTTCTACAATAAGATCAAGATTGATTCTTAATTTGCACTTTTAAATAATTATTTTCAATGATACAATAAATACATAAAATATATGGTTATGAGAATCACATATTGAGACTGACAGCAAGTATTCTACATACCAGAGTAGATAGATCACAATCTTTATGGTCTGTAATGAAAAGTCAAATGGCAAGATAAAATTTTACATCTAGATAAATCCTGCCTTAGGTTAAAAAATATGAAGTGCATTTAAAAAGATCATATTAGCTATCTTGAAATATTTTAAATGTTTTTATGTAGAGGGAGAATTTTAACACAATTTACATAGATCTCCCTCCCCAAAAGAAATCAAAACTAAGCAAAAAAGTCAAGGCAGTTTGGAATGGAACATGAAAGGACTTTCTGACCTGGTAGGAAGTGTCATTTTCAAAAGATTCATTCATATACAGCCATGGAATACTGCCAAATTATTCTATTTAATTTTTGTAGCAACACAAATTTGAAGACACAATGAATTCATTTATTGTACAGAAAATGAGATTGTTAAGATTAGGCTTTTGAAAATAGGTATAAAATACAGGGTAGACTCATACAAAAATTGAACATGCTAGACCATCATTTTGTAATAGTTACCAAAATGATAATAAATTCCTAATCAAGGCAAGTATTCAAACTAGATGAGCAGAACATATATCAGAAATGTTCTAAAGAAGCTATTGTAAATGTGAAACCGAAATAGATTACTGTTATAACTGAGCCCTTAAATATCTCCCAGAATTTTCTATGTTGAAGTTTTGTCAACAGCCTGCAGCATGACGGGAAGATAATGAAATCTTTAGGAGGTGGACATATGTCAAGGAAGTTAGCTCCTGGAGGTGTTTTCCCTGAAGGGAATATTTGAATCGCCCTCACTTTCTCCCTCGCCCTCATTCTCTCCCTTATTTTACTTCTTGGACACTGGAAGATGAACAGATTTCATCTGATGTAGGCTTCTTGCTGTGATGTTCTGTCTAATCCCAGGACTAATGCAATATGGTCAAGTTGCTACAGACTGAAATGTTTGAAACTATGAATTAAAATAAACTATTCTTTAACTTGTTTATCTTGCATGTGTGTGTGTGTGTGTGTGTGTGTGTGTTTAACCACAAAATTAAAGTGATTTACACATTCATGGTTTTCTAAAGCATATTCTGATTGCTGGATTTTCTGATACTCTACTTTTTTTCATGGAACTGCCTTCTTTCCACACACATAAATATCGTGGATATTGCAAGTTTGTATAATGTGATCCATGTCTTAGGCAGTTATCTGGTTCTTTCTCCACATGTGAATTAGGTGACTGGCCAAAAGGTAGGTGGACTTCGCCCCAGATGCTCAATGAAACCTTTTGCATTAGATTTTTTAACATGAAGTTAGGGCATGTGGCTGTTCTTAAAGTGAGTCAGACTATAGAATCTAAGGCTTAGGTCTGGTGAAGTCCAGGTAATTTTTTGTAGTTAAAAGAAATTTATCTAAGGCAGGCTGCCAACCAGTGTCAAATGAAAAAGGTAGAGTCTTAGTGGCATTCAAGATTTGGCCATATTTTTGAGGTTGAGCTATATTCTGTTCATTATTTCATAATAAACAAACATTTAGCCTTTGGATTCAACTGGTTTTGACTGAGTTTCTTACCGTTTTAACTCAGTTCCCCAACATCACTTTTTGCTAAGGATTCTAGAAAATAAACTTTAAAATACAGAAATATACTACTGTTTGTTATTCTTGAGGACTTATTCTTACATATGTCACAATATTTAGATATAAATTATAATTTATATTTTTTCTAGAAAATTGTCAATTTATAATATAGATCTTGATATTTATTCTAACAAAAATATTTACATGTAAATGAGTTTTGGGTTTAGGACATTATTTAATGTTCTTAAATTGCCTTAATAATAAAAGCAAAAAAATATGAGAATTTGCTATGGTTTGTGAGTATTTGTCCTCTCAAAGTCATGCAATTATGAGGTAGATTTCTAGAGTTTGAGATTATTCCTGATTTAGTGCTGGGATTATCATTATAAATGCTGCTGGGGTTATGGGTGTGAGGGCTATTCCCAGCTGCGGGCAGATAACCTGAATGTGACATAAGGGAGCCTTGCTCTCTGTAGCTATTGTTGTTGCTACTCCTCCCATTTGCTTTTGCTCTTTGCCAGCAATTGTGAGCTAAATTAAACTTTCCTTCCTTAATTTGGAATGTTGGGTATTTGTCCCATCAATGAGATAAGAGTAATTGAGACAGAATTTGTTACCAGAGATGTGGGGTCATTGCTGTGACTAAACCTGACCATGTGGATTATAAGCTTTTGAGAATGGTTTATAGAAAGAGGTAGGAAACGTTCAGATATATTGCTGACAAGAGAAAAGCTAGAAGAGCTCTGGATGTTCTCTATGGGAGATTCTGGTCAGAGTTCACAAGGCTAGAAGGCTGATAGAAATCCTGCCAGTAAAGACCAGGCTAGGGAGGTTTCTGCTGGGAAAGACTGCATTGATTCTTGGACTCTGGATGATTTGTGTTATAGCTTGGCAGAAAGTTTGTCTGAATTTTGCTCATGTCCAGAAACTTTGACTGAGACTTAGATTGATCATAAAGGACAAATTAATCTGGCAAAAGAAACCTGAAGACAGTTTAATATTGAGGCAATGGTATGGCTAATGTTAGAGGCTTTTAGTCAGATTTATGTTGCAAATCAAGAGCAAAGAGTCCAGCAGGAAAAGTTAAAATATGAGTTTGGCCAGAAAGGAAAATCCAGTAAAACTGTGGAGTGCAAAGATAGAGCTGAGAGGATGTCCATTGCTGAAAAAAAAAAACAAAAAAAAAAAAAAACAAGAGAATGGAAAGAATACCCTGTGGACATCTCTGGAGGTGGCAGTGTCCACCATGTGCTGCCTCAGAATTTTAAGGGTATAGGATTTTGCCTTGAGGAGAAGCTGCAGAGCCCCATGTTCCAGAATGATGGCAATGGCCACACCAGGTTCTAGAATGGTGCTGGCATGGAGAATGTATTCATTGGTTAGACTGCTCAGTGATCCAGGCACTCGAACTCTGCAGACTAGATAGAAGGAAGCCTAGCTTCTGCTCCAGCTGGCAGCAGACATTGGCATCATCCACATGGCATTGGTTTTAGGTGCAGACAGAATGCAAGAGTTCTGAGGTTAAGAAGGCTTCTACCTTGATTTCAGAAGGACTGCGAAACCAGGCAGTGTTCCCTTGAGAGAGCAGTGTGTGAAATAGAGAAGTTTAACGTGCAATGGAAAACCCAGAAGTTTGGAAAATCCAGGAATGTGGATCATCTAGGGGAAACTGCAAGAAAAGTGCAAAGCCAGATGAGGACAGAAGCCTTTGGAGCTGCCACCAAGAGTGCCATAGAGGCAGAGAGATGGAAGGGCTTTGGAGCTCATAACTCATCACTGATTGCTTCAGATGTTCCATAAGGAATTATAGGATTTAATGTTTGCTTTTGTTGGATTTTAGACTTGATTTGGCCCCAGTGCTTTGTATCCCCTTGTTTGTAGCTTTTGAAATGGTAATATTTATCATGTGCCTTTGAATGTTGGAAGTGTTTAACTTTTCATTTGTATAGGGGTTCACATCTAAGAGTTTGCCTTAGATCTTGTTGGATACTTGGGTCTTGGACTTTTCATCAATGCTAATATTGTAGGACTTTGGCAAGTTAGAGATGGACTAAAATGCCTTCTTCATAAAGGAATGTGCATTACTTTTTAGGAGTCCAGGGTGGAATGTTATGGTTTGTGTGTATTTGTCCTCTCAAAGTCTCATGCAATTATGAGTTGGACTTCTACAGTTTGTGACTAATTCCTGATTCAGTGCTAGGATCATGGGTGTGAGTGTTGTTGGGATAATGGTTGTAAATGCTGCTGGGATTATGGATGTGAGGGCTATACCCCGCCTGGGGCAGATAGGCTGAGTGCAACATAAAGGAGCCCAGCTCTCTGTAGCCACCATTGCTGCTACTCTTCCCATTTGCTCTTGCTGTTTTGCTGTATTGCAGTGCCATGAACAGTTGCCCTCTGCCATATGCCAGTCTGCCTTGGAGCCAGCTTTGTATGGACTGAAACCTTCAGTAACTGTGAGCTAAATAAACTTTTCCTTCCTTCATTTTGGGTGTCAGGTATTTGTCCCAGCAAGAAGAAAAGAGTAACTCAGACAGAGCTTCATGTGAGCCATACCATGTGCATGAACTGACTGTGTGCATATGTGTGTGTGTGTGTGTGTGTGTGTGTGTTCATACCTGTGTGTACATAATCACTACTTCAATTTTAGTTCTTTGCACTACTACTCTACTAAGGCTATATTTCCAACATTTTACACCTGGCCTCAAAATAATCTGGTAGTTAGTGCATTTAATCAGTTGTTCTGTATATGCTTTATTAAAATTTTAGCCTTTTAATAAAGTTTCTGATCTATTTGGTCTTCAGCATCTCATACTACATTCTGAATAGTGAATTAAATGGTGAGAAAACAGCACGTATCGTACCTATAACTACATTTCTAATCCGTACCATGTAGCACAGTGGCCAATTATTTGATAAGATGATGCTGTCATAGTTTTTATTTAATAATATTCCTGCAACTGTCACTCCTTAATATATATCTATACTTACTGATATATTGAAATATGCCTACTATAACAATAACTTTTTACTTTCCTACCATTAATTTTCTAAAACCTATGGTAATAGCATTTGTTTAGATATGTTGTTTTGTATATTAGAAATAATGAGTTTTATATTAGAAACACAAGAAAATAAGATACATTAGTAAAAAAATTTAAAAACCATGGCTAATTGCTTTTTTTTATATTTAAAGAATACAAACCAGTGATAGAAAAAGAAGCACATTAGAAGTGATGCAAGATTTCACTAAACAAAGTATTAGGAATTCAACAACTGCTGCTGTCTCCCATAATGCCATTTTCAAATTTGTTGTTCAGATTAAGGGCCAGCCAAATGGTTCAGCAGATTAAAGTGCCTGCAAGCAGGAGCAGGGGCTATGGGGATTCAATTCTGGGGCATGCCCTGCAGGCTCTGCCCCCTAGGGCACGCTGAGATGGCAATTGAGACTGGGTGTGGTGGCCCTCACCTATAATCGCAGCTCTTGGGAGACTGTGAATAGGAGAATCACTATAAGTCAGATCTAGTAGTGAGACCCTGAACACCCTGGAGACCCTTCCCTGA
>NDGN011338736.1:0-13040 GCA_002564285.1 Tympanoctomys barrerae | reverse complement strand
ATATGAAATTATAAGGACCAGCTGGGTAGCTCAGCAGAACAAAGCACCTCCTTAGGCTTACACAGAGACCCAGGTTCAATCCCTAGCATGCCATGCTGGCCCCACCCACAAAGCACTCAGAGAAGGGGACTGAGACTGGGTGTGGAAGTGCACACCTGTAATCCCAGTTCTTGGGAGACTGAAAACAGGAGGATCACTATGAATCTGACCTGTGTAGTGAGACCCTGTACTAAACATATTTTTTAAAAAATTAAAAAATAATGACATTATTAAGGAAAATGTTAAGAATTCTCCACCATGCTCAAAATAAAAGTTGAACAAATCACAAAGAAAAAAACTCTAAATTAAAATAATACAACATATTAACATAAACTAACATAAATTTACTCATAGGGAAAAAATTAGGTAAGTAAATCTATTGAAGTTAGAAGAAAAAAATCTTGATTATATGTAAAGAATGTCTGTTATTTTTCAGATGTATGAGATAAGCATTAAACACCAGTACAAACTATTCATTCACCTTATGACCAAAACATGTACTGTACAACAAACTCACATTGTACTTTGTCACCACCGAAAATGATTCATGTGGCTAATCATAAAGGGCTTTCCAATACCATGTACACATTTAGAGTGTAGACTGAGATCAGCCTGCCTAAATTCATATCCTCCTGCTAATAAAAAGCTATGTGGTCTTTAGTTAGTTATGACACTTTTATGATTTTTTAATGAGTAAAGTTGATATGATAGAAATACCTATCTTAGGTTTTTTATGAAAGGTTGAATCATACAACCAAGTTAAAACCACATGTGTAGCATAGTCGCATAGTACATTATTGAAGAAAGGCTGGCCATTTTTATTGAAAACTTTAAAATCTAGTACAAAAATAGAAATACTCAAAAGTCTGTGAAATATATTTGAAATTTCTTATTTAAATTATAATAAAATTTCTCAAATATAATATAGTATAAAATGTATATTCTAAAGGCCCTGTGGAATGTGCATGTGCTGTACTTACAATATAAACGCATTTCTGTTCAGCAAGGCATAGGAAAAGAAATGCTACGTAAAATTATTTGAATACATAATAGCAAAGACTACAGTGCTGGAAGCTGGCTGTTGGCACAAACCAAAACCCAAAACTTGAAAATGAGTCATCACTGTCATTGTTAGTAGAATAAGTGGAAAAAATAAATGAAATTCAATCAGTAGGTTTAGACCCAGAAAACATTGAATTCGAGTGGCAGACTTCAATCCACAAATCTATAAAGAGACAAATACAGAGACTAGTACTAGAGATGTGCTTACCCAGAGCAGTGACTACTTGATCATATAATGACAGAAGCATTTAAGGGTACCAATTGCGATGTACTGCTCTGGACTGAATGAGACCAATATGAGAATGAGAAGTATCTAGGGTCAGTCTTTGGTGAGAAATCTTAAGTGTTTACCTTCAGAAAATCTACCAGCTGATATAGCAAAGTCCTAGAAAGATTACCTCATCATTCAGAGATCTTTATGGGGTTTACCTATAAGGGATTGAACTTGGGTCTTGCATGTGCTAGGCAAGTGCTTTACTGCTAAGCTACAGCCCCAGCCCAAACTTGTCACTTAGCCGGGAGACTAAAAGAGTAATCCTTAAGAAGGCTGTGGCACCTATAGCTAGAGGAAACAGAGCCCAGCTTCTACACAAGAATCCTACTAACTAATAAATGTGTCCATCTTTCAGCCAGGTGTGGCGAAACACCTCTAATCCCAGAACTATGCAAGGCTGTTGTAGGGGGATCACAAACAAGAGCAGCCTGGGCAATTTAGCACACTGACTCTGTCTCAAGAAATCAATCAATTAATAAAAAGGGTCATGTGTTGTAGCCAGTACAAAGCCCTGAGATTCAATCCTAGATGTAGGAAAAAAAATGCCTTTCAAAAAATAAATAAAAAGAAAATGAAATGAAAACAATAAGCAAACAAGCATCAAAATAAGTTTCAGGTATGATATAGAAGTTACAATTAATAAAGAAGGAAGTTAAATAAATATAATAAATGTATTTAAGACTTTCATGACAAGCCTGCAAAGATACATAGCTAATGTTAGCAGAGAGGCAGGTCACTGAAGAAAGAATCACAGCCAAATGCTACCGATCAAAACCATGGTGACATAAATGAACAGTATGTCTCATGGGATCATCAGAAGACTAGTCAGAACAAAGAACCAATGTGTTTGAGGAAGAATTAATAGAATCTTTCCAAAAAGTTATTGCAGACAAAAAATATCTGCAAATCCAAAATATATAAGAAAATGTCAAAATTAATTGGAAAATCAACAAAAGAAAGACAAAAATGAATATAAGAGACATTTGATGTAACAATGGCTAACACTATAAAATTAGTGGCCATCACCAAACCACACATCCAGGAACTAAAGAATGAGAAAAACAATGGATACATTCCAGAATCTACACAGAAATGGTCATGTTCAAAATCCAAAAATATCAAAAAAAAATTTTTTTTTGAAATAAGACCAAGGAGGAAAACCCCTTACCAATGGTGGGAAAAATAAGAGTTCCAGCAGGTTTCTCATTAGAAATCAGGCACCATGAAGATAGTCTACTAAATCATATAAATTATCAAAAATTAATACCACACAAATCTAAGATGACATACTCATATTACTGAGTGAACATATTGACTTCTTCATACAAATGAATAAAGAAGGTATCTATCATTAGCAGTCCTATCCTATGAAAAGCATTGCAAATATTTTCTTTGCAAAAGGTAAAATTATATAGGCCATAAAGTGATAACTGTATTAAAAAGAATATCAGAAAAAAAATAATTTTTATTCCTTTTGTTAGTAGTATATGCTTGCAATCATTCCATTTACCTTGAGGTATTGGTACACGTTGCATCTTGATCCTTTTTCCTCTTTTTCCCTCTATTCTCCTATCTCCCCTTTTCTGAAATCCAGTTTACACCTCCTTACTTCCCTCCTCCTATCATTTCTCCTTTATTTTCCTTTTTAAATTTTTATACTTTAAGTTTCTCACATAAGAAAAACAATGCGCTACCAAACTCTGTTCCTATTTTATTAGCATTATGATGTAAAATCTATTTTCTTGCAAATGAATCGTTATCCTTTTTATGGTTGAATAACACCACCACCACCACCATCATCATCATCATCATCATTTTATTTATCTATTGATGCGCATATAGGCTGATTGCATAGTTTAGCTAATGTGATCTACACTGCTGTACGCATGCATATGCATGAATCACTGAAATATAATGACTTCAGCTCTTTCAGAAATTCTCAGAAAAGGTATTGCCAGGTCAAGTAAAATTTATATTTTCAGTTATTTTGAGAAACACCATATAGATTTTTCATAGTGGGTCTATTAGTTTACATTTTCACCAACAACATAAAAAAATTCCATTTTTCTCATCTCCTGTTCAGCATTTAATGTGTTTTGAGTCCTTGGTGATAGGCACTCTTACTACAGCAGTAAGATGGACTCAGTATTATCTTGATTTGCATTTCATTTATGTCCAAAATTGGTATTTTTTTAATTTACTGGCCATTCATATTTTTTTCATTGAGAAGGATCCATGGACAATTTTAATGGCACATTTCTGAAGGATCTTTTTTTGGTCGGGTCAAATTATTTAGTTCTGTGTATATTCTAGATATTAGTATTTTTTCCAAATAGTACCTGGCAAGCTTCTTTTTCCATTCTGTAGGTTGTTTACTTTGTTGGTGATTCCTTTGCTGTGCAGAAGCTTGCTTTTTGACCCAACATCATTTGTTTATTCTTGGTATTATTCGTCTGCAAATGTGTCTCTGTTCAGAAGCTGTTGCATATGTCTTTAATATGCATTTTACTGTTTTTGTCTTCCATCATATTCAGGCTTATAGGGAACCCTTTCTGTCCTCATATCAGTCTGGGAAGTGTATATTTGTAAGCTCATGGATCAATTATTGGAATCCCATGAAGTTAATTTCAATCTACCACTTCCAGTGCAGCCTAAGGTGAGAATAAAGACACTAAGGCATATTTATAGTTACAGGGAGCCAAGGGGTCCTAAGTCCAGCCATGGTGATGGCTATCTGGAGCAAAGGCCTTGACTCAAGGCCAAACCAGGGTCAAGGAGTCTCTTATGAAGGAGAAGTGGCTTGAGGATGAATGGCTAAGAATTGCAGGAAGTAGGTGAGTAGTGTGAACTGGGCTAAGTAGCAGGCCTGCATTTATCTCTGTCATATGCAGAGAGAAGGCTATGCAGAAAACGTATTTTGCATTATACTATTGAGATAGTATCTGATGTTTGGGGGTCTTGTGCTTCAGCTCTGATGTATATAATCTTTCAAGCCCCAAAATTCTAACCATGGAGCATTGGCTCTTCATCCTGTCTCAACCTGGCTCATATTGAAGAGGTGTAGGTGTGGGGTATCAGGGAAACATGCATGCTGTTTTCAAAGACTAACACCAACACCTCAGCTAGACTAATATGCATTGCTTAAAGCTAATTGAAGGGATAAGGAAAAATCCTAGCCAGTTCTGTACATATCAGTACATGAAAATAGGGTCAGGCACAGCCAAAATGGAAACAAATACTCTGTTTTCAAGGAGAGTACTCAGGTGGTCTTCTATAGTTCCCTCTTCTCTGCTTTGAAGAAGTTGTAGCACAGTCAATCATTGCTGCATGGCCTCTAGTTCTTGCAGGATTGAGAATCTTCCATGACACAGTTTAATGAAAAGGACTGTAAGCAACAAAATGAGTGCACCAATTCCAATGTAAAACCAAAACAGCCTTGAGAACTGCAAATGAATATATATATATATATATATATATATATATATATATTCAGAAAATTTATCCTAATCTTTAGCTTGAGTATCAAATATGGCTGCCTGTTGTGACATTGAAAGCAATATAGATGATCTCTAAAGATCATCTATATCCACAGTAATATTTTGGATTGCTTGTTGTATATGTTATTTTATCACTTCCCATGGGTATAGAGTTTTATCATATGCTAATGGGATGATACAAAAGAGAGTCATATTATAGAGACATTGAAAACCTTGTTGTAATTGTAAACTTTTAAACAGATCTCCCATACAAAGGATGGAGGATTCTATAATGCTTGCTTGGGTTTTTAACTTTATATTAATATTTTGCTGAATTTTCCCACTGTCACCAGAAATTCTTGTCCAGCTGTCTACAAAGTAAGCAGTTAATACTGAATGAGCTAACCTTATAGAGCCAATAACTGTGCTGGTTATCTAAAGCACCAAGGAAGTTATCCCTCCTATAATTAATCCAAGCATCATGTTAGCCCAGCTGATAAATCTTCTAGTTAATGTCTCTACCAAAAAACAATTAAATGAATGACATCATGGCTTTGTTAGATTGACTGCCCAATTCTAGGTATCCTGCCATGATCACCACTATGGAGTCATAGGAAAGATGTTTGGCATGATAAAATGGATCAGATAAAAATTAGTATATGAGAACATATTTGGTTGCTACTCTATCTTCCTTTTTAATAGTACCTGAGGACCATAAGCATGTATGTTTACATCTATATATCTATGTCCTTATAATATTACTTTGGGTTTTCTTCCAACCATCAGCTGCACATGTCCAGTCTGCAGCAGTCCACCATGAAAATGTAGGGCTAGATTCCATAAAGTATGTTGTATGGGCCCAGTTTTCCACTGATAATGAGTCTAGAGAGGGGAAGACTGAGGCCTCTAACTGACCATGTAACATTGGACAAGGCCTCTGAAATCATTACATGGTCAGGAGGGCTTGAAAAGAAAATCTTGTGCCAGTCTTGATCCTTTACTAGAAGGAATCTTTTGGGGGACCAATCCAAAAAGTAATCATTAAAGTTACAGATATCCCATCCATGGTATGGATCCCTGCAAGTCTACCAAAGGTGAAAATTGCCTTTCTTTAAATGAGGGGCATGAGCTTATGAATTATAGGTAGGAATAGTAGGTTTAAAATCTCTTAATAGGATATCATCCAAGGGACTAAAAATTAAGATTAATAAAGCAAACTGTCCTTTAGACAGTTATACTTTCAAAGTCTGATCTGAAGCTGTAAGAGGTCTAACATGAATTAGGTGTGTAGGCCCAATATAAATTTCCCTGAACCACAGTAATTCATAAAGAAACTGATATAAGATTAGGTATTTCAAGGAGAAGATTTTCAAATGATTGAATCAAACCCTGGCTGTTAACTAGGTGGTAAAACCCACTAAGGGTCTGTTGCAGGCCTTCCTAGGAAGGTGGGTAATGTGCTACTGGGTTTATTGCTTGAGATCTATGCAGAGAGCTTGATGTGTGTGTAGATGGATTTGTTTCTGGCCAAGAAACCACTCTGATTATCATAATTTCTCTCAACTCTCTGTGGAAATATAAACATAACCTGAGACCCAATTTAAAAGTGATGCCAGGGGGGCAGGGAGATGGCTCAGTGGAATAAGCACTTCCCTGGCAAGCACAAGGGCCTGAGTTCAATCCCCGGTTCCGGAAAAAAAAAAAAAAAAGTGATGCCAGAACATTCCAAACAACTGTTTGCAGGTCAAATCAAGCAGAATTCAGAAAAGTTAAAACATATATAGCAAAGGTTTTTAATTTTTCATTTTAATGATAAAGATATAATAGCAATGAAACAGTTTCAAAACAGGTCAATAGGACAGTTATAATAATTAATACTTTGCATATTGTTGTCTTGATAGTAGTTATACAGAGGATAAGATGTAGACATGATATCTTGTCTAAACAATATTAGTAAACAAAACTTTCTTCTCATTGAACTAAGAGAAAGTAGCTGTACATCCTAACTATTTTGTATATATATACATATGTTTTTCACTACAAAACAGTCTCTTATATCCCCCTGTTTAGTTTTGTTTTGTCAGATATGGGTATTTTATTGCTGTTAGAAACTATATTTGGAGAAGTCTTTATAGGACCTTTTTTATACTTTTTTTCTTCTTTTCTTTCTTTCTTTTTTTTTTTTTTTTTTTTTTTNTTTCTTCACAGATCCAGGGATTGAACACAGGCCCTTGTGCTTCCCAGGGAAGTGCTTATTCAACTAACCCATCTCCCCGGCCCCAACCTTTTCATACTTGATGACAATCCAAACATTGTAGGTATGTGAATTCATCAGAATAACCCAATATAGTCCAACAGTTTATAACAGTTGTGAGTTATCAGCACAACAGGTAATTTTCCGAAGTTGTTAACTTGAGCCTTTTACAGCTCAGCATATTAATATAGCTTTATTTTTTACACCTTGTGGTTACACTTTTCAGCTGGATATTTACTACCAACTTAAAACAAGACCTATATTACTAAGGATGTAACTTTTGATTTGGCTATGGTCAGTCAAATCCCTTCAGGATTTACCCTGGAACCATATACAACACCTTGCAGGTCTTTTGTTAGTGTCAGCCATCTGGGTGAGTCACAACCATTGCTTAAACAATTTGTTTTCTGTGAAAGCCTGAGAGAATTTTTTCTCTCTAGGTTACTCTCCTTAGACACACTATACATTGTTGATAACTTTCCCCTTTGACCCCATAATCTCCTTGATCAGAAAATTTGGGACACCATTATAGGATGTCGCAGCAGAGGTTCTGTTATTCATGAGCTGTCACTGACTTGAAGGTTTGGGGAAAAATATTGGCTATTTTTTAGCCCATCTATATGTCTAATTTTTGGTTAAACTTTAGTTGTTAAACATCCAGAAGAGAACTTTAAAATTAGTAGAATCCTATGACAGAGGCAGTTAAGCTTAACATCACTATCTGTCTGAATATCACATATCTTAGACATAAAATGGAACTGTTATTTTCCAAAAACCATGAATATTCTAAAATTTAAATCCCTATAGAATGTTTAAAAATACTTAAACATTTTTACACAGAAATTTAGAAATCAAACCATATACAACATTGTAGGAGAACATTTTGTTTTTATTGTCTCTCATTCACTTTTATTAACTTTTTTAAAGAAACAATTACTTTAAAGAGAAAATAGCAATAATTGATATGAGATTAGAAGCAGTATGCATTTAGAAGACCAAAATGACAGGTATTTTAAGCATTGTTTGTGTTACACATCGCTGTCTGTAATGTAGTTCACAAATATCAGCATATAGAGTTAGTAAGGGAGAGGATTCTACCCACTACATGCTAGTTTTAAAAACCTGATGGAAATTTTTAGGAGCATTTCCTTGACCATCTTGTTATACAAATGTGTGGTTTCGCCCCTACCATATTTCCTGATTTTTCTCATTTCTCTTTCTTTGTTGTTGAATTGTTAAGTTCTCACTTTCTACTTATCTGTGTTATAATTTTCAATTTTTATTTCTTCTTTTGAGTTCTTACACTAGGGAGACAATATGATATTTACACATGTGTGTGGTTTATTTCACTTATGAGTATAGCTTCAAGTTACATCCATGTACTTATGAAGACTTCCAGTTTATTTTTCTTTATAGCTGAGTCATCCTCCATTATATAAAAATACCACATCTTTTTCATCCATTCCTCAAGTGATGGTCATTTTGATTTTTTTCAAGATTTGGCTATTACAAATTGTGCTGCTATAAACATAGGTGCACATATATGATGATGTTTTCAGTTATTTTGGGAAAATTCCCAGAAGGGGAATAGCTGGGTCAAACAGGATTTCCAGTCCTAGTTTTTTGAGGAGTCTCCAAACTGATTTCTGTAATGAATGCACCAGTCTATATTCCCAACAGCATAGAAGGGTTCCTTTTCCCCCGCAGCCACTCCAACATTTATTGTTGGTTTATTTCTTTATGATAGCCATTCTTCCTGGGGTGAGATGGTATCTCAGTGTTGATTTAATTTGGATTTCTCAAATGGCTAGTGATGTAGAGCAATTTTTCAGGTATTTATTTGTCTCTTGTATTGCTTCCTCTGAGAAGTATGTGTTAACCTCAGATGCCCATTTTTGGATTGGGTTTTTAATTTTGGGGCCCTAACGATTTTTACTTCATAAATTCTAGATAGATGACCTTTTTCTGAGTGCTTATTTTTTTTCCAAATTTGTGGGTTATCTTTTCATTCTGTTGGTGATTTCTTTTGATGTGCAGAAACTTCTCAGTAAGAAGAGGTTCCACTTGTTGATTCCTTCAAGTATTTCCCATGCAGATTAATTTTTGTTCATTAAATGTTTTCCTGCCCCTATGTCTTTAAGATTTCCACCTACTTTCTCTTCAAGTGCAATTACTGATTCTTTTTAAATGTTTAGATCCTTAATCCATTTTGACTTTAGCTTCGTGCATGGAGATAGACCTGGGTCAAGTTGCAGTTTTCAGCATGTAGAGAGCCAGTTTTACCAGCAGCATTTGTTAAGCAGCCTATCTTTCTTCCAGTAAATATGCTTAGCTCCTTTCTCAAAGATAAGATGGCTAAGTGTATTTGTACATGGATTTGCATCTTCTAATGTGTTCTGTTGATACTCAGGTCTACTTTTTGACAATACCATGCTTATTTTTATCACAGTAGCTTTGTATAATTTCTAGTCAGGGTTTGTAATATATCCTGCTTTGTATCTGCTGCTCAGGATTGCCTTTGCTATTCTAGGCCTTTTCTGGTTTAAAATAAATTTTAGGAAATATTTCACCAGGTCTGTGAGGTATGTTGTGGTATTTTGATAGAGATTCAAATAAATCTACATAATCATTTAGGGATTATGGCCAACTTCACAATGTTGGTTCTTCCTACCTAAGAACAAGGAATAGTTTTCCATTTTTGGAAATGCTTTGCAATATCTTTTTTCAGGATACTGTAATTTCTACTGAATACATCTTTTACTTCTTTAGTTAGATGAATTTCTAAGTGTTTTATTTTTCGTGGTGCTGCTGCAAAGGGTATTGTTTCTCTAATTTTGCTCACATTGTGTTTATTATCTGTGTAGAAGAATGCTATTGATTTTGGGGCATTGACTTTGTATCCTGCTATGCTACTGAATTCGTTTATTAATTTTAGGAGGTACTTGGTGGACATTTTTGGGTCTACCAAGTAGAGTATCATGTCATCTGCAAATAAGCATAATTTAACTTCTTCCTTACCTATTCTTATTCCTTTAATTTCTCTCTTTTCTAATGGCTTTTGCTAATGATTCCAGAACTATATTTTTCTAGGAATGGTGATAGAGGACATGCTTGTCTTGTACCTGATCTGAGAGTAAAAGATTTCAGACTTACCGCATTTAGAATTATATTTCCAGTTGGATTGTTGTAGGTGGCATTTATCAGATTGAGGTAGAGGCCATGCATTCCAATTTTCTGGAGGACTTTAAACATGAACGAGTGTTGGACTTTATAAAAGGAGTTTTCTGCATCAACTGAGATGATAATATGATTTTCAGATTTGGCTCTATTGATATAGTGTACTAAATTTGTACATTTGTGTATGTTAAACTATCCTTGCATTCCTGCAATAAAGCCTACCTGGTCATGGTTTATAATCTTATTGATGATTAGCTGTATTCTACTTGCTATGATTTTATTGAGGACTTTTACATCTATCTTCATAAGGGACATTTGCCTGTAGTTCTCTTTTTTAGTTGCATCTTTCTCTGGTTTTGGGTTTAGTATAATATTTGCCTCCAAGAATGATTTTTGGGAGCATTGTTTCCATTTAAATTTCATTGAAAAGTTTGAGGAGTATTTGGATTATATCAGTGTGTTAACTCAGCAAAATATTCTAAAAGAGTCCAGTAGTCAATAATAGTATTGGGTCTTCCACTTCTGTAAATTTCTTGTCAAATTCAGCTGTGAATCCATCAGGACCTGTGCTTTTCTTTGTCAGTTTTTTATTACATTTTGCATTTTATTGACTGTTACTTGGTTATTGAGAGTTCTTAGATCCTCTAGATTCCATTTTTGTAATTCATTCCTTTCTAGGAATCTATCCATTTCTTCTGTGTCTTCAATTCTGTGATATTAAGATTTTCAAAGTAGATACTGATGATCTGAATTTCCACGGGGTCTGGGGTATTTTTGGCCCTTTTCATTCCATATTGTTGAATTTGACATTTTTCTTTTTTTGTCTTGAGGAGGTTAGTTAGGGGCTTATCAGTTTTATTTAATCTTTCAAGGAACTAGCTTTTTTATTCATTAGTTATTTGTAATTTTTTTGTCCAGTTGCATTAATTTCTACTCTAATCTTTATAATTCTCTCCCATCTTTGACTTTGGGTTTGGTTTGCACATTTTCTAGATGTGTGAGGTGTAGCATTAGTTCCATTCTGTTTTCCTAATGCCTGAGTTCATAACTACAAAATTCCCTGTGATAACTGCTTTCGCTGTATCCCATTAATGCTAATAAATTCTGCCTGAATTTTCATTGAATTGTACATATTATTTATTGTTTAATTTCATCTGAAACCAACTGGTCGCTGTGGAGGGTGTTGTTTAATTTCCATGCATTTGTAGGTTTTTTATTTTGGTTTTTTTTTGTCATATATTTCCAGTTTCATTGAACTGTGGTCAGATAATTTGCATGGGATAATTTCTGTTTTCTCGCATATACTTAAGCATGATGTATGGACTAGTATGTGGTATATTTTAGAAAATGTCCCATGTGCAGCTGAAAAGAATGTGTATTCAGATGTGGTTGGGTGGAACACTCTATCTATGTCCACTAAGTCCATTTGTTCAAAGATCTGGCTCAATTCTGCTACTTCTTAGCTAATTTTTTGTCTGTTTGACCTATGTTTTTGGAATAAGGGGATGTTAAGGTGTCCTGTTAAGATTGTGGTATTAGATATTAGACTTTTCATGTCCATTAAGATTTGTCTTATATAGTTGGATGCTCCCATGTTTGGTGCATACATATTTACTACTGCTACCTCTTCTTCTTGAATTTTTCCCCTAATCAGTATGCAGTGGCCTTCTTTATTTCATTTGATCATTCTTGGTTTGAAGTTGAGACTGTCTGCAAATAGGATTGCTGCCCCTGTTTTTTCTGACGTTCTGGATATATAGTATTGCTTTCCATCCTTTGAATTTCAGCCTATGAATTTCTTTATGAGTTAAGTGTATTTCTTGTATACAGTACACTGCCGAATTTTGCTTCCTAATCCATTCTGCCAGTCTATTTCTTTTAATTGGTGAATTAAGTCCATCTACATTGATGGTTATAATTGATATGTATTGCCTTATGACTGACATACTATTTACCTGGCATTGTATACCTCTTTTTCTCTTGTGTTTATTGTTTGCCCTATCTAGTGGGTTCTTTCCATTCTCATTTGTGGAGTTGTTGTCATTTTGGTCCCTTCTCTAGAATATCTTTTAGAAGTCTGTGTAGGGTTGGCTTCATCATCATGAAATCTTTAGTTGTTCTTTATCCTGGAAGTGTTTCACTTCTTCATTGACTTGAAAGAGTTTTTCAGGGTATATCAGTCTGGGTTGGAATTTGTTTTCTTGCAAGACTAGTACTTTGCTCCATGCTATTCTTCACTTGATGGTTTTTGAAGAGAAATTTGCCATTATTCTGGTGGGTTTTCCTTAAACATGATGATTTTCTTTTCTCTAGCATCTTTCAGTATATTGTTCTTATACTGAATTTCTGTGATCTTGATTATTATATGTGTGGGTATGTTTTTAATTGGGTTGATTTTATTTGGAGTTCTATATCCCTCAGTTGTTTGAATATCAGATTGTTTCCCCATATGTGGTATATTTTCTGCTATTACTTCTGCCCATATTCTTTTTATATTATTTGTATTGACTCCTTCTTTATCATTGATACCTATTAGTCTCACGTTGTTCATCTTTGTATTGTCTTGCACATGTTGAATTATCTTTTCCTGCATCCTAGTTGTTTTTAAGACATCTTTTCTTCACTTTTCACTAGCTACAATGGTGGCTTCAAAGTCTGAAACTCTGTCTTCACTGTTTTTTCAAATGGTTTGGCAAGCTTGTGATTGAGGTTTTAATTTCCTATATATCTCTTTGAATCTGCTTCATGCATTCTATTT
>NDGN011338704.1:0-16191 GCA_002564285.1 Tympanoctomys barrerae | reverse complement strand
GGGGAGATGGCTCAGTGGAATAATCGCTTCCCTGGCAAGCGCAAGGGTCTGAGTTCAATCCCCGGTTCTGGAAAAAAAAATCTAGATACTTCTCCCATTTTCTTCCAATTGTACTGCATAGAGATGTGCATTTTATGCCCATCATGGTTAGATTTGAACTCTAAATAAAAAAGCAGACCTAAGGACAATGGACACAACAATATCACAAAGGATTCCTATTCATGTTTGTCAAAAGAAACTCGATTATCATTTCTTTGGGCAAGTAATAGAGCAGAAGACAAGGAACACTAGCACCTTGGAAATTCAAATTCTCAGGCCTTAGAGGGAAAATAACTTGAGTTTTTATGTTGCTGCATCAGGTGTGTGGGAGCCCAGGCAGGAGTGGTACATTTCATCCACACACCAGGAATGTGTGGAAAGGAACTCAGAGCCAATGTGTACACTTTGCTGCTGTCATCTGGCCAACACTCAGTCAACTAACTGCTACTTACTGATCATTCACATGGGGATAATGAATTCCTACTTTAGGAGCTTTACTCAGTGTATTACTAATGTAGTGGCCCTTCGAAGACAACAGAACAGAGGCTGTAAAAATTTTTGTGTTCTTTTATACGATAATATACAGAACATGGACTTTGTCCCAAAACATGAGAGCATAGAAGAATTCCTTAGAACTAGCTTCTAATCTAGACTACTGAATAAATGTGTGTTTCACAAGGGATCTGTAATGAAAGACTTCTTTTTTATAATGTTATGAAATAACTTTGAAACACAATAGAAACTATTGGTAGTTAAGCTCTTATAACCAGAAGTTAGACTTATCATTGGGGAATATTAGAATTTCAAAACACATTGTCACCAGTGTGACATTTTCAAAAATTACATAAAAATTAAACCATGTATTAGTATTAAAATAACATAACTTTTTATAAATTAATTGACAAGAGATATCCAGCTAGTTATACTTGGTATTGTTTTATTGGGAAACTCAAGTCCCATTAATTGTAAAGTCATTCATTATCAAGAAACTTTATAGTGGAATTTACAAGAAGAATGTGTTGTTATTGTATATTATTGCATTGTGTAAATTTCTGAAAGGAATTTTCAGATTTAAAAGGACTCGAGACATATGTAAATTTAAATTTTAGCCTCAAGAAGTAGCATACATTAAGGGAGCTGAAATTTTTCATTTTGACAAGAATTTTGAATGATTTCTTCTTGCTAAAATTTATGAATGCATCAGCACCTGCTTGGCAAGTGCAATATCCCACGTTGGATCCCTGGTACCACATGCTGTGCAGGTCTTGGAACTGAACATGGTGGCACATGCCTGAAATCCCATCACTGGGGAGGCTGATACAGAAGGATCACTCTGAGTCTGAACTGCATAGCAAGACCCTGTATCTAAAGTTTCATTATTTGGGCAAGTTGTATATATTCTATGATTACTTCTTTTTCCATTAGCTGGAATAATTTCATATCAAGAAACATCTTAAGAATTACTTGCACCTGTGGTACAACTTTCTTAAATTCTGTTTTGTGCACACTTTCAAAATCCTTTAGCCAAGTATATTTGGAATTGAACACCCTCATGTATTTGAGCAGAAATCTTGAATATTACTTCTTGGACCCAGTGCCGATCCCTCAGCCTGCTGGCACAGATCCTTCACTTCACTGGTGCAGACTTTCTGGCTTCCACTACTGACCTTGGGCCTTTCTGGTACAGATCCTTGATGTAGACTTGCACAAAACACTGCTGTGGGTGCTAGGGCTCAGGTCAATTTGTGCAAGACATTACCATAGATTCCAGGGCCTCAGCTTGATTCTTTGGTCCCTGTAATCTCAGCTCAGGGTAGGCTGAGACAGGAGGATCACACAAGTCTGAGCTGTATGATGAGACCAGTTTGTGGAGGTTTCAGTCCAGACTCCAAGGCAGAATGGCCCATAGCAGAGGGCAGCAGTTCATAGTGGCAGAAGACAGCAAAACCGCAAGTAATATTTTAATCATAACAATTAAGTTAAAAAATATCGACTCAACTAAAATTCAAAATTGGACTTACAAATCATTCAAGATATGCCCCAGGGTTCTTATTATTTCCTCAGAGGTTGCCAGGAAGGCTTGTTCCCTCTCTTGGTGCCACTAGGGAGGAGTTATCCTCTTTTGTATCTATTAGAACTTTATGCAGGCTAATATGATTCAAGATCTCGTTTCCCCATTAACTTCAGAAGTAACAGTTATAACTTTTGTCTAAAAGCACCAGTTTATCAGACATTCAGGCCCCCAGGAGAGCAGTTTGGCAGACAGGAGTGGTAGAAAAAGGAGAGGTTGAGAAGCAGGAAGAATTTGATTCAGAAAGGAAATAAAAGACTGTCTGCAAGACTTATAGAACAGAGACCAACAGGGCAGAATATTGAGGATACAGGGAATGATTATGTGACAAAGACATTTTATCTTTTTGTAGCTTAAAACATAAAACATAAACCTAGCAGGTGCTCTGGCATTGTCTTGAGCCTGGTGAAAGTTACTATGGTCTGTCCCAATAACACCAAGTTATCATTTCATGGGAGTCTTTTGAAAGAGTAGATACTCTAATGGCCTTTAACTAGCTGACCTGTGCCCACAAGTATGTAACCAGACATTTAAGGTGAGATACCATGATATATGATCTTTCTTAGCTCTTGGGTCTGCTAGTAAAGGAAGGAAATCATGATCCAGAAAGGTGATGTGTTTCCTCTAATGCCTGCAGTGAGTTAAAGGAGCCATATGTCCAAGGACCATCAACCACACAGCGCCAAGAGCACCAAGGGAAGAGATTTCTCCCTCACCTGTGGAACAATCAAATTGAAAGGAAAACTGAGGTGATATTGGACTGGCATTTCACCACTTGTTATAAAAGGGAGATCACCTCTGCCTATACCCATAAAACCCATTCCCTGAGCCTTCAAGATCAGTGACCAAGCTTATTAGCTTTTACTGGGTTGTTATGTTATTGATAATGTTTTGATCAGAAAGCCACAAAGTGAACATGAAGAGGGTAAGAAAATGTAGACTTCAATCTCCTCTTAGAATCCTGGACAAACCTCTAAATTTAATGGAAGGTCATGGCTTTGTCTCAAGGTGAAGAAAAATGAAGGAAGGAAACAGATGGAGGAAATATAATGCACAAACCACTAGACATCTTGAGACTTGCTGGGCAGTGGTTCTGGGGCTGAGAAAGCTATACATTGGATAGCAGTATGTGGCTCTAGGAAAAAAGATAGAAACCAGCACCTCCCAGAGCCTCAGGCACACCCTCTAGTCCCTGCCCCCTTAGGGCCCTCTGGCTTGGGTAATGTCCACTGTCTGTCTCCTTTCTACCTCATTCTGCTGATCTTCAGACCTTCCGGGATTGCTCTTGCCCATGCTTTCCTGTCCTGGGGACCTGCTCACTCTTGCCCTATGGGTGCCCATGCTGGACTCAGCTGCTATTGTCTACAATGGCCTCACCTTGTTTTGGCCTTCACCCTTATTGCATGGGTCATCCCTGAGGAAAGTTCTTCTGTCTTTACCTGCACATAAACTTATTTCTAATCTATATGTAGATTTTTAACCAGCATCCCCTTGTAATTATAGATATAGTTATACTTTTACTTATCCCTATATCCATTTATCATCCATCTTTCTCTATCATCTATGTTATCAATCATGTAGTTATTATCTGTCTTTTCTTTATCTGCTTAGATCCTATTACCTATCAGCCCCCCCTCCTATCAATCCATCTACCATATTCCTTTGGTAGTATCTCTATGGAGAACATTCACTAATAATATTTGATCCTCTGTAGAGGCCAGAACATGAGGTACCACTTGGGAATGATTGTTGGCACATATAGTGCTCTGTTGAAAATGATTCCAAGTGTGGGTGAACATTTTGGAGATGTATGTTTCAGGCAGCTTTGACAATGCAAGCTGTGATAGCAAATAATGACAAAAGTTGAAAATTAAAGAATTAACAGCATCACACACTTAATTCTCTCTCATGTCTTCATCCACAGTGCTTTGTCTGCACCTCCCTGTCTAGCACCCTGGCCAAGTAGCAGTTCTGCCTGGAAGGTGTGGCTCCTGGGCAGAAGAGCAGAGCCCTGTGGATGCGTGACCTGGATTCTTGTATACACACTCCCTTGGCTGAGATAGTGAGTGACCAGTTCTCTTCATGACAAGATGTAGCCTTGTCCACAACACCACCTTGGCACCCACGGACCCCACAAACTTTTTATGTGCAGTGTTGGAAAGGACATGAGAAGGACTTGAAGCTGGCTGGAAGAAGGTATGGATCACTTCCGTGTGCTGCAAACTGGAAAACAGGAATGGGAAGGAACCACTCCAACATGAGCAGAATCCTGTGCCCCGAGTCAGAGAGAATGGTGATGCATGGTCCCTGAGTGGAGAAGTCAAACACAGTAGGCTGTGCTGGGCAGGTGGGTGACAGGAAGATAGGTGTGAAGGTGTAGGGAAGGACAAGGAGGAGGTGCAGAGCAGGAGTGTCAATGTCTGTGACAGATCCTAGGCTATGATAAAGTGAGTGCCAGTCATGGTCCCCACATGAGCAGGCATGATGGGCATATGACAGTCCCTGTCCTGTGATGGTCATTGTCTGTGCAGGCATATGTGTCACATGACAGTCCCTGTGCTGTGATGGGCTTTCAGTGACAGTTCCCATGTGGGAAGGTGTATGTTTTATGTGATAGTCCTTCTTCTCTGATGTTATGTGTAGCAGTGACAGGCCCTATATGGACAGGCAGGTGTGTCATGTGAGTCCTTGTGCTATGATGGTGTGTGTTTTAGTGACAGTTTCTCTGTAGAAAGGCATATGTGTCACCTAACAGTCCTTTCTTGTGATGGTGCGTGCCATTGTAAATACCCATGTGGTCCTCTATGTCCTTTGGGTTCTCTGCCTACCAGCTTAGCTTGCTCAGGTCTTGTCTATTCTACTGTATCTGTCAGGAACTGGGGGGTTTGAAGGGTGGTAGAGGTGGGATGTGGGTCAGGGTTTACTGGGATGGAGGCCAAGTGGCCCTGGGGGCCTGCATGGGTGTATCTAGGCTCCAGATGCAGAGTCCCACTTCCTGTTTCTCAAGGGTTGTGAGTGCTCTATAGGCACAACTCAGGGCAATGTTGTGAGGGGCAGGCTAGGGTCATTACTTTGTGAGTCAGGCTGGGATGGGACATGTGAGGAGGGGCATCTTTGTCTGGTGCATACAAGTCTCTAGCTGGCTTCCTGCCTTGCCTAGTGACTTGTCAGAATGAGGTGATACTAAAAGGTCTCTGTGGCCCTAGTATGTCTGTCCTAGGTCCTCATTCTGCTTCTAGGAGACTTAGCCTAGTCCTACCCAGCTTTCCAGGACAACAGTCCTCCTCTGTCTCCACTTTCATGGTATCCATGCTGAGTAGAGGATAGCCACAGCCCTGGGTTACATTGTTGATGTCACATCACCAAGGTCATATCATGGGCTTTGTACCATGGTTTGCACCATCAACATCATGATATGGAAAAACACAACATAAGCCTCATGCCAAAAACATCACAAGAAGTTCCACATGGAAACCTGAGTGGGGATCACCGTGTGCTCAAGGACAGAGCGTGGGAACTACAGCCTGACTCCTTAGTGGGTCCCAGAGCTTCAAGGACATAGGACACTCCAAGTATCAAGGCACCTTTTCTGCATTTATGGAGCTGATGGGGGCATGAGTTGTCAGGAGCAGACCAGGATGTTAATGGACATGGGGAGAAACAGTGGGGACTGTGAGTTCCACAGAGAAGCAGGAGGTGGGAAGAAGCTGCCCTGGCCCCTGTGTCCAATGTTGAGGTCATGAGGTCACTCTTGTTTAGGACTGAATTGTAGGCCCTCCAGGTGCTTAGCCAGCAAGAGGTTGAACCTTGGACAGTGATCTGGAGAGGCACAGGCAACAAGTTGGTTTGAGGAATTGGCTGAAGGGAGGCTGCCCATTGGACAGACTGGCTTCTTATGAGAGGGTTAATGTGAATGTGGGAAGGTCATAGACTGTCCCTCAACACTTCCTGGGCACCCAGACAGAACCATATGCTCCAGAATGGCCTCAGTCAACTTCTGTCTACATTTGCTGAAAAGGACTTAGTCAGGAATCCATCCTTAGTCCCTCCCAGTTGTCCCAGTCTTCATCCCAGGGCCTCGGATGTACCTCCTTCTCCCTGACATATAAGGAGGACAGCTCCTCTCTTCCCTGCACCTGTGTCCCTCATCTCTAGGGATGACAAACTCCCAACTTCCACACCAACCAGCCTAGTCACAACTGGCCCTGTCTACAGACATGGAGCAGCTGCGATGATTGTTCACTGATCCAACTATGTGAGATCTGGCTGCCCACCTCATTCCTTTGTTTCCCCTGTAAAAGTCTTCATCCAAACTCTACCCTCTTCCTGTCCCTAAAAGCTATCTGCCCTTGCATTTTTGCATCTGTTCCCCTCTCCTGCAAGTATCACTCCATCTCTCTGCCTCTCTTGCCTGGACTCATGTGCTATGAGGCCAGCTCTTCCTTGATTCAGGTGATACTGTCATGAAATTTGGAACTCAGAAGTGGGATGGATTGTGGGAGACTCTTGGGACATGGGTGGGTAAATTTGAACTCTTGAATTAAGCCTTAGGGGCTGAATTTTTTCCCTCTGTTAGTATGTGGAAGCCCTAGCCTCAGGCCTCAGAATGTGCTGCATTTGGAGACAAGGTCTTTAATAGGGCAGAGTGGACCTTATCTTGTCTATGTCCTCATAAAAGAGAATAGGACACAGAACACAGAAGGGCGACAGCATCTGCAAATCGTGGAGAAGCCTTAGGATAAACTACCTTGCACTAAAGTACAGATATGTACAGAGTATTTAAAGGTTGTTTTATTGCCCTAAAGAGAGAACCTACAGGTTATCATAGGATCCAGAACACTACAAGCAGATCAAAGCTACAAAGCTGACTGAGTTGTCCCTTGGGTTTTCCTGCAGAATGGGACTGCTCTCCTTTCCTGCTTGTGCCTTTCTTCCTGACTGGAGGGTGTGGCTTGTCATTTTCCCCATGCTGAATAGGACCATGGCACACAGACCATCTGTCCAGTGCCAGCCCAGTCCTGGCTTCTAGGTCACTGGGCTCTCTCTGTGGTTATCTCATCCAATGGGGGGTTCCTGCTCCCAGAGTGACACTGATCCTGCAGGACAGGCCTGCCTGAGCCCTGGTGCTTTCATTATTCATCAAGCTGTGGCTTGACTGGGACAGGTGTTCCTTGGCATCCTCTGTCCCTGAGACCCAGATGCTGGGGTTCTGGAGCCACCAAATGGCTCAGATCCTCCATCGAGTGTCTCCAAGGAATAGGGCTGGGCTTCCAGTGGGAGGTGGCAGTATCCTGGGCTCAGCTCTTTATCACCAGTGCAGAGAGGCATAGAGTGTCCGGTCCCTGTGGGTTGGATCCAGCACTGTGCAGTGTGGGTCACAAGGAGGGGCAGTACACAAAGTCCCCATTGGAGGACACATGAAGGAAATGTGTGTCATTGTTCAAGTCCCAGCCCACAAAGGTGCCCAGCATAGGTCCCCTGGCACAGGCTAGTATTGTCCACCAGGGAGACTGTCAGTGGCTCTTTCTAAGTCTCCGCTGGGGGCTGATGATCATGTTGGCTGAACTAAGTGCAGTAGTCTCTCCTGAGGATCTCAGCCTTGTCTCTCTCAGTGATGCCCTGTGATGGAGAAGCTGGTGTTGACAGAGTGTCTCCCAGGCTTGTCTCCACCCAGATGGATTTGGGCAATACTGTCCTTCTCCTGCTGTTGGGTGAGCACCTTGCTTGTGAGGCAGGGATGTCCTGTTGAGGGAACATGAATCTTTTGTCTGTTTCATCCAAGATCGTGGTGACTGCTCCAGGAGTGGCGCTTGTCCAGGCTGCTGAGGCTTGGTGCACCTGCTATCCATGAGTCCTCCAGAGCAGGGAGGTTGGGAACACTGGGTTACTGAACCACAGGGTTGGAGGCTGCGAGGTCAGAGGAGCATGTGACCTGGGGCTCAGCTGCCAGAAGTGACGGATTGGGTCCTGTAAGGGACTGCAAAGCCTGGAACCTTATGGGGTGGGCCTTAAGCCCCCTGTCCAATCATGTTCCTATAGTCAGGAGCAATGGTCTGCTTCAATTCCATCACTGAGGAGAAGATCCACTGCACCTGCAGGAACAGAGAGTGAGCAGTCATGCTACCATTGGATTCCACCACAGTCACTGGGACCAGGAGACAGCACAGGGCAGGCAGGGTTAGGGCAGTGGGGCCAGGATGAAAATAGAGCAGTCTAGGGTAGAGACAACGTACCGACAGGTGTGAGGGTAAGTTTTGGACAGATTTTGGGACAGCAGGAACAGCATAGAAACAAAATGCAAATAGCAGGAGAAAATAGCATGGGGATTCATGGGGACAGTACACAAAAAAATAGCAGGAATTTTTATGAAGAAAGTGTGAGGAGATAATGGGGACAGGAATAAAGAAGAAACTTGTGACATTCTGGGACATTGTAAAGATACCATGAAAAGACAACATGTGGCATCATGGGATAATATTGAGGCAGGATATGAAAGACAGTATGAAATGTCATGAAGTTAGTGTGGGTCCAGCATAAGGAAAACTGAATGAGACATCATCGAGACTTCTTGGGGCCAATATAGAAAAAATACCTCTGGATATTGTGGGGACATCAAGGGGACAGTGAGGAGACAGCATAGATCAGTGGGGACAGTTATGGGACAGTGTGGGGGCCACATGAGAACAATGTGGGTCATCATGGAGATAATAGTAGTCAACACAGGATGTTGTGGAGATAGCATGGACCAGTGTAGGTGTCAGGGGCAGTGTGCCAACCTTGAAGAGGGTGACTGCGGCACTGTAGCACACGCTGAGCAGGAAGAGGGTGATGAAGATGGTGATGGTTGTCCACAGCCCATCCAGCTCCCCATCCTGGGCCTCGGCACAGTTCTCGTCTAGGTCCAGCCCTGGACAGGAGGGAGTGGTCAGTGTGCATCCCCCAGATCAGCCCAGGTATCTCCCTGTGCAGTAATGTGGGGTTGCTGGGAGCCTGTGGTAAGAGTGCCAGCTGTGCCCACCTCGGCCAGATCTCAGCCACCCTCCTAGGAGAGCAGCCTTGGGTTCTCAGATTGTTTGTCCTGGACCCAGGCTTATCAAGACATTGTAGGTGGAATGGAAAGTATCTTGCACTGTGTGGACTCCTCTAGCCTTCATCATTAGAGTGGATGGGCAGTGTCAGGGTCTGGAACACTACAGGCTGTGGCTCTACAGTCTGCCTGTTCTCTGGCAAATAACATAGGTGTTAGACATATAGTAGGACAAAGCTGGTGGGGATGGGTGTGTCCTCCTATGGATTGGAAGGGGTCTTGAGTATCCAGCATCAGTTGGGTATTGGGTTCTTGTGTGTTGGAGAGGCTGCAAGAGATCTGGTCAGTGTGTGCATGGTCATCTGTGAATGCAGGGCTGGAGTGGGTGCTGCACATGGACCCAGGGTGTTAGGTGTATGCATGTGTACATGCAAGTCTACAGATGTGTTGTCAGTGTGGAATGGCGCTGCTTAACAGCCTTGTTCTAGTAGGTCTGGGGCCTGTGAACTTGCACAAGGCTCACTGGTCTCCCACATGTTTGGATCATCCTGAGGTGGTCAAAGCAGCACTTCAGCCTCCCTGGAGAACATGAGTGGGTTTTCAAGGATGTTCAGTGTCCCAGTGGGTGGGCAGCATCCCCAGGGGAGGCTAACTTCCCCATGTGTGGGCAGCTTCCAGTGTCCCTAAGGGTGGCCAGCCTTGTGCAGGTGAGGGGATTTTGGAGGTTGTGTCCCATAGGCATGCTCTGCAGTCTCTGAAGTGGACAGAGACCCTAGGACAAGAACTTGAAGAACAGGATGTTTCAGAGGCAAGACTTTGTGTTCTTTAAGGGTCAGTAGGGAACTGCTGGCAATTTGAGATGGGCCCTGATAGGACATCTAGATCGCACCTGTCCCTGTGAGGGCAGATACACATGCTGTGGCCTTCTCATACACACAAATGTCTGTCCCTAATGACTACAGTGCAGGATTGGCCTTGTATGACCCAGAGCTCATGGCTTCATGGCACAGGTTCTCTGCCTTAGAAAGAACCAGGACAGTGTCGCAGGGTCCCAGGAAGTGCTGGGTGTTTTATTTACATGAGGGTTGGGGGACAGGGTCATGCAGGACTTGAGAGTCCCTAGTTTAGTAAGGGCTCCCTGAGTACAACACTCATTTACCCGGAGACCGGGAGATGGTCTTCTGAGTGACATGATTGTGCAGAGCTTCATGCATCACGGAGCAGGTGTAGCTGGTTCCTTGTTCCCAGCTGCTCTTTTCCACTGTGAGCTTGCTGTAGAGGAAGAAGGTTTCGTCAGAGTCCAAGACAGCAGGGGTGTTCTTGTAGTCTAGTTGTCCATTTGTATTCCACTCCACATCTATGTCAGGAGGGTAGAAGCCAGTGATCATGCAGGTTAGAGTGACTTTGTCCTTGGACAGCTCCTCTCGGTGTGGGGGCAGGACATACACCTGTGGGCTCTTGGCTGACCCTGTGGAGAAAGAAGTCAGAACATGTTCAATACCAGGATTGAGGGCTGGCTGGGGAGGCTCTACCCATATTACCCTGCAGTGCTGCCCAATCTCCCACCTGTGGGCACTTCACTCTCACCTTTGGCTTTGGATATGGTCCTTTCAATGGGGGCTGGAAGGGCTTTGCTATTGACCTTGCATGTGAACTCTTTGCCCTTCAACCAGTCCTGGTGTTGGATGGGGAGGACACTGACCACACGCAATGTGCCATTGAGTTGCTCTTCCGGGGGATTCATTTCAGCTGTTTTTATCTCCTTGCCATCCACGTACCAGGTGAACTCAACTTCAGGGTCTTCCTGGCTCAAATCTATCACAATGCATGTGATTTTAGGGGTCAGGGAGATCATCAGTGTATCCTTGGGCTTTGGGGGGAAGATGATGACAGATGGTCCTCCTAGGAGCTCAGCAGCTGGTGTGGGAGACAGAAGAGACAGGTCAGTACTGAGGCTCACCCTATAACACTACCTCTTATGGATGTTTATATGTCTCTTGGGCTTGAGAAGGAGGTTTGGTTACTTACGTGGGCATGGGGGACAGGGTTTGCCATTGGTTTTAATGTGGACCTCTGCAAAGAGAAGGCTGGTATTACTGGGGTTGCAGGAGACAAGGCATTGCACCAAGGAGGGGAATGTTAGGTCTTTGGGGTGAACTCAGGCTCAGGCTACCTTTGAATAGAGTTACTAGCAGGCCTGAAGCCAGAGGCCATCTCTCTGTGTCCCATGGCCAAGTTGTTCAGCCCATACCCAAACTGAGTCTGACACAAAGTCCCAGAAGATATCTTCTGAACATGGAGGACAGAGGCCTCTATGCAGGAGCCAGACAGGAGCTTCCTGGTGCCTGTGGTAGACACACCTGGGAAGGTGGATCCCACACCCAGGAAGGCGGACCCCACACCTATTGTCAAGGGGTCCCATATTGCCTTGGGAACTGTCCTCACCCTTGTCCACCTTGGTGTTGCTGGCCGCATGGACTACATTGCAGGTGGCCTTCTTCTGGCTGGAGGGCACAGTTACCATGCTGGTGAGTGAGTACAGTCCTGAGTGCAGGACAGCTGGGAAGGTGTGCACTCCACTCGTCAGGGATCCTGAATTCCATGTCACTGTCACTGGCTCAGGGAAGTAGCTTTTCACCAAGCAGCCCAGGGTATTTATGGAGCCAGCTGTGTTCGCACAGCTGGAAGCCAGAGGAAAGACGGAAGGGGCCTTTGTTTCAGCTGCAAGGAAGAAGGTACCGAGTGATTTGGTGTTACACACAGTTGACCCTGGATCGTGGAGGACCCCCTCTCCTCCATAGCTTTCCATGGTGTATGTGCTTTGCAAGGTTTAGGAAGGGTTCTGGGAGTGTGCCTGTAACCACTGGTTCCTACCTGTCTTGCTCTCCCTGCCCACTTTAGCCACCCCTCCCTGTAAGCTGTGGAACAAGCAAGTCCATTGTCTCCACATCCCTCAAACCATGGATCATGAACCTTTGTTCTTGGCTCTTCAGGGTCTGGGTGCTCTGCAAGATCCAGGTAGTGTCCTATGTTTATGCTTTTGCTATTCTTGCCCACCACTTGGCCCCACATGCCTGGCCCCATCTGCCCCCTTTAGCCACCATCCACATGAGCTCTAGGCAAGTCCAGACCATTGGCTGTCTAATCCCAGCCCATCCCCAATGTGCTTCCAGCATGCTTCAGCCCCAGATCTCCAGCAGGGTCTCTGTGTCTCTCTGCAACCTCCCTGTGCTTGCTCCTGGGCAGCTGTCTTTATCAGCCAGGTCAGCACTGTATGAACTACTAGAGCTGATGAAGCCCTGGGTCAGCTGCCCCTTTCATAGCTCTGTTTGTCCTTTCCCCTGGGGTCTTGCTGTGAGGTCTTTGCTTGTATAAGGCCTCTTGTGGGTGCGCGCCCTGACTTATGCCCCTAATCTTGGGTGCTGTACTCTCTGCACAGCCACAACAGTGTTACTTTGCATGGCCATATCCTGGTGAGAGTCCCCTCTTTTTCATAGAATTCTTGGCTACCTTCTACATGAGCTCAGTTTCCAGAGCCTGATACAGAGACTTGGCCCTGGATTTGCCCTATGGGGTGATGTTCCCTGGGGTCCTCTCTGAGCCAAGACTACCCATCCCACTTTAGCCCTGAAGGAAATCCCAGGAAACATCTCCTTAGTCCCTCACTCCCCAATTCTTCCACCTAGGCTCCTAAAGCTAGGATCTGGGCACAGCTACCCTTTTGCCCTCCCTCCCCCTGTGTCTTTCTGAGGTCTAGTCAGGGCCACACCCCCACAGCTCTGTCTTTCACACTTACCCAGTTTCTGCCTAACCCTGGCCTTGACTGGGCACCTCCTCCCTCCTGCACTCCCCAGGGTTTCCTCTAGGTCAGGCCCTGCTCAGCTCAGCTCAGGTGTACAGGACCTCCTCTCATCCGGCATTCCTGCCTTTATCCACATTCCCTGCATGCTGCCAGCATGGCGGGGGGAGGGGACAGGCAGGCTCCTGGCCCTAGAGATCAAAGTATTCCCTGACCCCTGAGGACATTAAGGCACCTTCTCCCTTTGTCCCTCATCTGCTCCCCTCAGTCTATGGCCCTGCCACCCTCCCTTTCCATTACCCATCCCTGTCCAGCAGACTCTGCTCTGTGCCTCATCATCCTCTCTATGGGATCAATTACTTTGTTCCTCCTCCTTCTGCTGCTTCAGCAGGATTCTCCTGGCCCAGTCTCCCCAAGCTCCCAGAACAGAGCCAGACTGACCCCAGAACTGCTATCCACCAGATGTGTTTGGGGCACCAGGACCAGTGAACTTTCCTTCTCAAGGTCTTATCTGTATTCTGATGCAGACTCTTGTTTGGTGCCTAGGACTGTTGCTCTCTGCAGCGAGCCCTTCCCTGCAGCCCCTGTGCTCCTATTCCCCAGAACCTCCTTGCTAGCCCCAAGCCTCAGTTTTCTACACATACAGGTGGATTGCAAGGTGGAAGGGTTCAGAACTGGTGCTGAGGGGGACAAGGCAGAGCAGTGAAAGGAGAGCTGCCCCAGGTGGGAGGAGGAAAACCAGATCCCCTGAGCCCCATATCCAGGGGGATGCTTGGGCATGCCACTTGCTACATACCTCAACCTGAGGAGTCCTGGTTCTCTCCTATGCTTCTCTCCTGCCAGGGCCAGGACTCCTCCGGTTTTACCTCTGCACTGAGTCTCATGCTAGGCCTGCTAGCCCTGTTTCCTGTCGGCCTCCCATATGGTAAGCCCTGGGGCTGCCCTGGCCCTTCCAGCACTTTCCTCCACACCTCACCTTTAGATGCTGTGCTCTGGTCCCCTCAGACCTAGGATTTCCTCCAGCCTCTCTAGCAGCCACCTCCCTCTGTGCACTGGAAATGTCTCTGCCCTGATGCCTTGAGCTCCTAGAGCTGTCCTGGGCCATCCAACACAATAGTGCTTGCTCTCCTTCCCCTGCTGTCCTGCGGCTATTCTTCCCTGTGGCTGTTTGTCTCTTGCCATCTGAGCTCCTGTAGCTGTCCTGGTGGTTCTAGCACCCATCTACTGCTAACTATAAGCCTCTCTGTCCTGTTCCTGAGTTCCTGGCGTTATCCTTGACCCTCTAGCACTTTGCTACCCTACACAAAGTCATTTGCTTACCCTCCTGCTCTGTCTCTTAGTACTGTCCTTGCCCCTTCCACACCTATCTAACCGTGCTACCCTTCAGCTGTTGGTCCCTGGCCTCCTGAGCTCTTGTGACTGACATGATTTTTCCAGCACCCACCTGCCTCCGGTCAGCTATAACTGTTCCCTGGTTTTTCCTCCAGAGTTCCTGACCCTGTCGGCTCCCCTCCAGCACCCTACTTTCCTGTCTACTCACATCTCACCTTCGGCTGCAGTTTCCTGGTCACAGAGCTCCTGTGGTTGCCCCAGCTCAACTGTAGCTGTTCTGCTCTAAATCCTGCTCCCCTGAACTCCTGAGGCTGCCCTGGCATGTCCAGTATCACCACATTCATGCTCACCTCCAGCTTCTCTGCTCTCGTCCCCTGAGCTCTTGGAACTGCCGTGACTCCTGAAACCTGCCCCATGTACCTTCAGATGTTCTTTCAGGATCCCTGAGTTCCTGTAGCTGCTCTGGCCCCTCTAGCACCCACCAGTCCCTGCTGTCCTCTAGCTGCTCTGCCTAGGTTCCTTGAACTCCTGGGTCTTAGCTGACTCCTCCTCCAGCCCCTATCTACCTCACATTACCTGCAAATACTCCTCCTGGATCCCTGAGCTGTTGGAGCTTCCAGCACTAAGCTGCTCCAACTCACCTGCAGGTGCTCTGCTCTGGTCCTTTTAGCTCCTGGGGTCTCTTCTGACCTCTCCAGCACCTGACTGCCAAAACTGTGCGTTGCCAGTTTCTCTCCAGGTCTGCTGAGCTGCTAGGCTTTCCATGGCACATCCAGTCCTCACCTGTCTCTGCTCATTTGATGCTGCTCTGTTTTGCCATTTGTTTTGCCAGAGATTTCCTGTCCGCTCTATCATCAACCTCTCTGTGGTCAACTGCATCTGTTTTGCCCTGGTCACCGAAGCCCCTAGGGGTGCCATGACCTCTGCAACACGAATCTGGTCCATCTCACCTTCAGTTGCTCTGCCTTGAGCTCTGAGCTCTTGGGACTGTCCGGGACCCTCCATCACCCCACCTGACCCTGTTTAGTGGCAGCTGCTGTGCCCTGGACCCCTAAGCTCATGTGGCTTCCCTGGCTCCTCTAGCACCACCTGCTCTTGCTCACCTGTAGCTGCTCTGCCTCAATCCCTGCTTCCCTAAGTTCCTGGAACTATCCTCTCCCCTTCAGCCCCTTGCTCCTCCATTTACAGGCTTTTGCTCTGCCCTGCACCCCGGAGTACCTGGGCTGCCTTGGGCCCTCTAGCACCCATCTGCCCCTGCTCTACTACAGCTGCTCTTTCTTGGTCCCTTCATCTGCTCTGCCCTGATCCTCTTAGCTTCTGAGGGCTTCACTGTCTCCTCCAGCATCTGCCCCTGTGCTTTGGCAGTTGCTTTGCCCTGGTCTCCTGAGCCCCAAGGGCTGCCCTGGCATGTCCAGCACCACCGTGTTCGTGGTCACCTCCAGGTGCTCTGCTCCCCTGAGCTCCTGTGGCTGCTGTGGCTCCAACCTTTACTATCCACCTTTAGCTGTTCCTTCAGCATGCCTGAGCTCCTGGGGCTGACCTGGCCCCTACAGCACCCACCTGCCCCTGCTCACCTCCAGCTGCTCTGCTTCCCTCCCAAGCTCCTGGGGCCGCCCTGGCACGTCCAGCACCACTGTGTTCATGTTCACCTCCAGCTGCTCTGCTCCCCTCTCCTGAGCTCCTGGAGCTGCTGTGTCTCCTCCAACCTGCACCGTGCACCTTCAGCTGTTCCTTCAGAGTCCCTGAGCTCCTGAGGCTGTCCTGACTCTTCCAGCACCCACCTGCCCAGGCTCTCCTCCACCTGCTCTGCTCCCCTCCCCTGAGCTCCTGGAGCTGCTGTGGCTCCTTCAACCTGCACCGTGCACCTTCAGCTGTTCCTTCAGAGTCCCTGAGCTCCTGGGGCTGTCCTGGCCCTTCCAGCAC
>NDGN011338703.1:0-12429 GCA_002564285.1 Tympanoctomys barrerae | reverse complement strand
CCCTGGCAAGCACAAGGGCCTGAGTTCAATCCCTGGTTCTGCCAAAAAAAAAAAAAAAAAGAAGAAGAAGAAGAAAGAATAGGTCAGAAAAAGTAACTCTAGTGCCACACAGGGTTCCCAGGGGTGCCAGTCCTGCCACCCTTGCCCCGGCCCTGCAAGGCCTAGAGCACCACTCCTGAGGTTGGGAAGGAGGTGCCCTCAGCCTGCTTGTACACTGCAACCAAAAACTCAGAGGTGGGGGGGCCACAATGTTGTGATAATAAACACCATGGATACTCCAGAGTTTGCTGGAGTAGAATTTTCTGTGTTAAGTGTAAACAGACACAATTCATGTTAAGCCTTTTATCTTCATGTGTCAATGAGAGTGTGTTTACACTGTATATGCACCTTTCTCCCTCACACAGACAGCAGTGTGGCCACCGGACATATTCAGTAACTGAAGGCAATCACAGGAGTGCGCAGGATTCCCATCATATAGGTGACTTTTCAACAAAAATCAAAAATGAGGTGTAACTTAAATTTGCACATCGCTCTTTACTGCCCCGCACAAGAGCGATCTCCATCATGCACACAAACATAATCTAAACATCTTCGCACATATGAAACCCAGTCCTGAAGGCTGGAAACATTAAAACTGAACGCTACAATGTAGCAACAAATTTCAAAGATGGATGAGATGCTTATATCCTGCCAGGTCCACTAAGAAATGGAAACTTTACAAGGAATTAATTCAAAGACTAGAAGGAACCCAAGACCCAGCATCCCCTCCACTTAAAGCATCGGTAGCCAAGCAGACTGGTGCAGAATGGAGCTGTATTTGCTTTAACGGAGGAGCAGAAACTGTTTTCCTGAATCTTCATAAAAACAACTTTACCCGCTCTCACAGTTATTCTAAATGCCTTTCTGGTCTTAAAATATCCAGAAGTCCAATGTTCTAAGTCTCTGTATTTTAAAAACCGCCCGTGTAAGAAGCTCTAATCCTGTCTCCTTCCACATGGCTCCCATGCACAGTGGACTCTGACAAGGCGAACACAGGCGCTGGTCCCCTTGGCTATGTACCTACCCTGCGCCCCACACCCAGGGTCCCTCTGGGAGCCAGCGCTCCGCCTGCTGTGAGCCCCTCTTTGGGGGTAGCTGCAGCAAGTTTCAGCCCTCTTCCAATGACGAGCCACCCTGCACCTCCCACAGTTCACTGCATGTCCAGAAGCTAGCGCTGGGGCCCCCGGGGCAGCCTGGTGAGGCCACACAGCACAAGGCCCCTGCCAGAAGTCAGAAGAGGCAGGGCTCCTTTTCCTTTCTTCTCCGCAAATGTTCTAGCTGAAGGCCAGGCCTGGCTTTGCTTTATGAAGCACATTGCCGTGTTCTACCTGGAGCTCACATGCTCACTTCAGAGGTCTCACTCTGCCCTGCAGTGCTCCAATTTCCTCAAGTGACCTGTCCTCTTTTCAATTAGACAGATACCCAAATCAAGCTGATAATTACTGTGGAAATTCCACTCACTTGTTCCTCTAACCCTGCAGTGCAATTCTTCATGGACCTGGAGCTAAAATACCAGCCTCAGGCTGGGAGCCTGGCTCCATGAAGAGCCACGCACGCACGTCGCGGGGCCTGCGTTGTATCCTCGGCACAGGGCCAGCCTCCCGACTTCTGGAGGTTTCTGTCCGACGCGGGACTCTGCTAGAAAAGAAGGCACAAGCTGACCCTCAGAAACCAGGCAACTCTTGGTTGTCCCACTAACAACCCACCTGGCCTAAGAGCACTTAGGGTTTCACTGCTTCAATTTCCACAAGACTCAAATGTAGGTTTAAGACTAAATGTTTTCATTCGTCCGCATATTTCTAGAATGGCTAACACACACTAAGCAGTGCACAAGCTGTGGGAAGCCAGCAAGGAATAAAACCAACGAAAGGCAGCCTTGGTGGGACAACCACAAAGTAGAGTCGGGACTCTGTCCAGAGACCCAGAGTGACGACTACCACCTAGCACACAGCCGTCCTGACCTAGTGTCAATGCCCCGTGCTCTGGGCACATTCAGACAGAAACAACCATACTGCAGCATGCTGGATAAGTCACTACCATCGCCATGATTCGGAACACCAGCAAGACCCGTGTTAGCTGCCTGCTCAAGGGCCGGCCTGTGATAACCAAACAGGTACAAAACTACACAGAGCGGAGCTCGGAGGAAGGACTCCAAGCAGGCAGGCTGGGGGACAGGGGAAGCTGCAGGGGTCATGCAGCTGTAAAGAAAGGAAGGAGAATCGGAGAGAAAACAGGAAGAGGCACACCTGGTGAAGGAGGAGCAAAGGAAGGGCTGACACTGAAGGCACCCCCAAAGCAGGGCACCTACCGCTATGAACAGAGCGTCAACACCCAGAGAACAATGGAAACAGGCGGGGGGGGGGCCCTCTGGGTTCCGCCTGTAACTACCCGCATAAGCACCATGTAAACAGAAAGTGTGGGACGCTCACTCTAATAGTGGCCAGAGATCAGAAGAGAACGGGCTGCACACTTGTGCGCATGGCAGCACTGTTCACAAGAGCCAGAAGAAGGAATCACCCAGGTGTCCATCAGCGGGGGAGTGGACGAAGGGTGGCCAACACACAGTGGAGTATTAAGCAGCACTAAAAAGGAATGGAATTCTGAGACATGCCACGGCATGGGTAACCTTGGCATTATGCCCAGTGACACAGGTAGGTACCAAACAGCTGCATGATTCCACCGTACAGGTTACCTGGCACTGTCAAAATCCCAAGGACAGAAAACAAGACGGCTCCCTTCGGCTGAGGCCAGGAGGGAACGTGGAGGCTGTGTTTCAGGACTCCAGAGCTGCAGTTGTGCAAGATGAAAAGAAGTCTAGAGACTGGTTGTAGAATAGCCTGAATGTATTTAACATGACCTGCATACTTGAAAGTGATTAAGATGGTACATTTTATATTTACTTTCTCACAGTTTTTATGTGCAGCAGTAGCTGGACACAGAGGTTAAAACCTGTAATCAAAAGCTACTAAGAATGTTGAGGCAAGATGACAGTTCAAGCATTATCTGGGCAACTTAAGAATCTTGTATCAAAATTAAAAATAAGAAGGGCCAGAAATGTAGCTCAGTTCAAAGTTACTGGGCTCAATCCTCAGAATTATAAATAAAAAATTATACGGGAAAATTTCTGCTGCATGTTAGCCTGCCCTTGGTGTGGGTGAGAAAGAGCAGAGAGACCGCTGAAGGCAACCACGAGGCCCACCTCCTCCCACAGAGCAAGGACAGCCCAGCAGGAAGCAGCCACCTGTGTGCCACGGACAAAGCCCATATACCAGGCACCTACAAATGCTGCCCAGGAGCTGGAGGGGTGTGACACGGTGCCTGCCTAGCAAGCACAAGGTCCTAGGTTCCAATAACAAAAAAATGTTACCCAAACACCTGTAATCCCACCACTCTGCAAGACTAGGATAAGAGGATCACAAGTTCAAGTCCCACCTCGGCAACTTAAAAGAGCTCTTGTCTCAAAATAAAATGATAAAAAGGCTAGAGACTCAGTTCAATGTAAAGGGCCTGAGTCCAACCCTCAGTACTCTAAAAATGGCATTCAGGTAGGGTGTGGCTGTGGGCTACACCACCCAAGGTGCCAGGCATAGAGCACAGGGGGCACAGGCTTGGGGAAAGAGCTCTGGGCACAGTCCTCTCTCTGGAGTGGGCAGACACACCAGCCAGGTGCGCAGCCAGCCACCTTTGAGACTAAAGAGCAGCGGCATCTGGAGAGGTAACAGGACTCCCGGGCAGTATTCACAGCCCACTGCAATGATGGTCTAACCTGAAATGTTCACGCATCATTCCTTAAACCCAAGCATACCTCAACACAGCCCCTGGTTTGTAAAATGTGATGGAAAATGGGAGGGTCAACCAGCATGGCTCCAGCTGTCCTAGCTGCCCTTGGCAGCCCTTCAGGCAAGGCCTCTACCCATGCAAAGACCTTCGTACCTGCCTCAGCTTCCACACTTACTGCTCCACTTTAACAAATAGCTTGTTCCCACTCGGTGCTCATCCACACACCTGAAGACCAGTCCCTATCCCTGACTCCCTCCCTGCGGCACACTATACAGTTCAGTTCAGAACAGTACCCTCAGCAGTTAAGATTTGTCCTGTTTAGACCCAGGAGAGCCTCCAACCACCAGCCCAGACAGCAGCCCCAGGGAGGCAGGCCCAGCACCCAACCAAGGGCAGACACTGTCCTCCCAAATCTCGGCTTCCCAGTAAGGGTCTAACCACCTTGCTCCCAAGCAGTTCAGCCCTCTTCTGCTAGAGGAACCACCTACCATCCCAACCCAACACCCATGCCTTTGGTAGCAATACTCCTCTCCCCACACTCTAGCAGTGCTGTAGGCAGAAAGAGAAGAAAAATACTGTTTCAAAGCGAAGCCACAGGCCACGGGCCACAAACTGTCATAGACTACAACAAAGCGGGATTCTGTCGTCTTTTTTTGGTAAATATACTACACTGGCCTTTCAGCATAGTGGCTAACAACCCAAGAAGGTCTCTGCTGAAAGGCCAGTGGGTTCTTTCTGAATTGTGTATGTTTCAACATTTTTATCAATCACTTGATCAATGGCACAGATAAAATGTTTGTCTAACTCAAGGATGACAAGTTTCCAGGAGAGATGGCAAATACACTGGAGACAGAGAGTCAAGAGCTAAAAAGATCAACAGATTGGAATTGCAACAGAGAGGAAATAATGTTATTTGGACACTTGGTTGCAAAAAAAGAAATGCACAAATGTAGGAGGTGTGAAAAAGACTTAGGAGATTTAATTGGATATAATTTCTGTATGTGATGATAGGGTGCTGTGTCTGCCAAAAAAAAAAAAAAAGAAAGAAAAAAAAAAAAAGCTGAGCAGCCTGAGCTCGTACCTAGTAGAGACTTGGTGCAGCAAGGGGCCAGCCAAGAGGCCCCCACACTGCACGTGCTTCTCTCAAGCAAATGAGAAAAGATCCGAATGACAGCCAGGCAGGAGTGAGGACCAGAGAGCCCATCTCAGGGAACAGCGACAGAAACCAAGCCCACAGGGTCCACAGAAGGAACCCTCCTGGGGGAGCGGGACACAGAATTTGTACCAAGACACAGTGTTGTATGCACAGGATTTGGGTTTCATTCAAGAGCACATTGAGCATGTATCTGAAATCCGACCAGACTGCCTGAAACAGGTAGGAGAGATTCCTGAGGAACAGCACACTCCTGGAGGGTGATAAGCCTGACTGACTCGGCACTACTACTACCTCTTCTGGGGCATTATTCGCCCTGTTTTATATCAAAGGAAACTGAAGGCAAATAAGGAGCAAGTGTTCTGTCAGGCATCACTCAAGCATGAGGCGACAGAACTGGGGCTTACATCCAGATTACTGCATACACACTCGTGATACAACAGCCATCTTTCAGGGTATCTCGCAAGACTGACAAGGCTGCTACTGCCAGCTGCTCATGACCGGAAGAGGGACTCTCACCTGCTGTGGTCCCTGAGAGCCAGATGATAGATGTGGCTTCAGTACAGGCTCCAGGGAAGACACTGGGCAACCAGCTTGTGACCGCGCAGAGTAAGGTGACAAAGGACGCTGGGGACAGCTCTGCGGAGCAAGCTATCTCACAGCCCATCCTCAGAGCTAAGGGGGTAGAACGACTCTTTCAGAGCCTGTCTTCCCTTGAGAAGCACCCACTGTTGCCACAAGTTAGTCACCCTGCACACTGCCAAATTCTTGCTTCCATTCATAATCCATGAGGGAAAAATATAATAAATCAGCAAGCACAACCTAACCCAGCCATAACATCTTGTCCAGCCCTGTGGCAGATCTCAAATTTGGGACACAGGGTCCCGATTCGGCCAGCCCCTGCCACATCTGCTCTCCGCCTTTTCCATCAAAGCCTGCTCCCTTCTGCATCTCCATTCCTGGCTGTCCTTTTGCGCAACACTCCGACACAGCTCCAACTTCCCCAAAAGGGGCATCCGCCTCCTCCACCTTAGCACACAGCCCCTTTATTTGATTCTGATACTCAGATCCACAAAACTCCCCTAGCGTTCAAAGCACTACCACTTCCAAAACTACGAGGAAGTGGTACAAGTACAGGGAGAGTTTCTTTTTCTTCCTGATTGAGACCAACGTAATTCCCAAGTACGCGGAGAGCTCTGACACGCATGCGCAGCCTGCCTTGAAAGCAGAGCTCTGGGTGAGGACCGACACAGGAGCCTGCACGCCCTGCCGCCCCAACCCAGTCTGTCCTCGCCTTGTCCAAGCTCTCAGTCAGGGCTTAGGGGTGCCAGGCCGGAAGCACGGCACACGGGGTCCCAAGCAATGGGGCGACAGCTAGACTGCCACAGCTCTACTGTTCAAGGAAGGTGGTACACACTTGCAAAGCCACACAACAGCAGGACAGGGTGAGCCTCTCCCAGGCTGGCCCTCACTGGGGACAGACAACTCTCTGACAGAGGATGAATGAGCCTTGTGTGGAACATGGTCGTGAGAATGAGCAGCACAGGCGGGATCTACACGGAGCACCTCACCTCCCTAATAAGCCTGCAGTTTTATGTCCTTGCTCTCCGACTCCCCCAGCAAGGACTGGGTGTTACTGTTAAAATCAGTGACAGGAACACCCTGCAGTGAAGCAAACTTATATACACAAACACACGAGAGGAAAAAACCTGGAGACACAAAAAAGGATCAATTAAGTGGAAGGGATCGATGGCGAGCTCTGCTCGGTCCTGGAAAGACACATGTCTCCGAAGGATGAGCAGGAATGAAACGCGAGCACAGCGTCCTGAGAGCCGCACCGGCACCCGCCCCTCCACTCTAGGGGAAAGCAGGTACAGCTTAGGCGATTCCGCCGTGGAAGGGAGGGAGACATGCGTCACGCTAGCAGGGAGCAAGAGTCCCTGCAAGGCACGGGAACCCAAAAAGCAGGCTTGTGTGAGGGAGGAACCCAGAGCCAGGCTGAGCCCATCTGCAGAGTCCTCTGCAGAGCTTGCTGGACAGTAGCCCTGGGGACCAGCCTTCCGCAGACCCTGCCGGGAACACAGTTCCAAATGAAGGAGGACAAAGTCAACCCTCAAGGAAAAAGCAAAATTACACAAAATCCTGAAATGTCACAGGGTGGAGACACTGTCCTGATTGTCAATGCTCACCTGTCCCTGACCAACACAGCCTCTACCCCTCCTGCCTTCCGTTCACCTTGGATCTGGTCGGCTTTAGTGGACCCAGCACGATGGGACCCACATGAGGGTACTTTTCTCCCTTCTCCAGCTCCTCCTCAGTCACTGAGGCCTTTCAAAGAAAGCAACAGACTCAGTAACTCCAAGGTTAACTGCTGGGGCCTGAGGCCAAGGACCGCGTGGAGAAGTACGGCACAAGAAAGAACTGTTAGATGCAGTCTTCAATTTCTTGAAGGAAGATCCCCCTTCGGTGTATGTTTGTATCGGAGCTTGAAACTAACAGATGTTTCCCAAATCTGATTGGAGATTCCAGTCCTGTCATCTTAAACCCTTCAGGCTATGATGCACACACTTCTCACAACTGGAGAAAATATTAAACTAAAATATTTTTAACTTATTGGATACACAGGGAAAAAAAAACCCTTATGCTTGAATAAGGGTGTGCAGCAGCAGGGTCTTCCCTACTTTGGGTGGAGCACATGGCCACTTGGGGGGACTACATCTGTCCCAAGTTCCAGCGCCCATAATTTCTGAGTCAGTATCTAGGGACCCAATTTGCACAGAGGTGGGGCAAAGACCTATGCATGGAAGTACTTCCTAGAATCTTAGTTATAAAGAAGAAAAACAGAAAGCTATCTAAACGTCCATCTCCTAAAGAAACTGCAAGGTCCCTGTATGCACTGCAACTGAAAAGGACGGAGAGCACCAGTCTGTAACTGATTCTAGAGAGCTTTTTGTAGCACAAGAGCCTGTCACACACGACCTCATCCAGGTCACAGTGGCCATCCCTGGCGTTACATCATGCTGGTCGCACATACCCTTGGTGCGACAGGACAGGGGACTGCGCCTCGGTGAGGCTCCCTCCTCCCAGCAGGCTAGCCAGCCGCAAACTACCAGACAAACCCAAACGAGGGGACTGTCCGTGACAACCCTAACCAATCTGCCTGGAAAGGACAGCAGAGACAAGAAAGTCTGAGCACTATCCAGGTAAGAGGAGGCCTTAGAAGACTACAGGCAGCACAGTGTCCTGTACAGGACCTGGGACCTGGGACCAGCCAAGAACCTCAAGCCAAAACTGGCAAAACCCAACAGGAAGTGGCGCATTCTACTACAGGAAGAGAGCCAAGATGTTGCACTGAGAACCACAAATTGCAAATGCACCCTTAAAAACCAAGCAGGACACAGGCTGCCTGCTCTGTACAGGGTATCTGCAAAGCTCTCCTTGCAGAAGCAAAAGGGATGGAGCAAGAGGAGCAGGGCTGAGGGAAAGTCAGGCTCTGACTCCTACCTTTTGTTTAAGTGTTTACCATGAGCAAGTATTCTCCAGTCATCATTAAGCTAAATAATCCCAAATCCTTAATATGTACTCCCAGCCCACTCCCTCTGCTTGGCCCCAAACCACGTCCAAAGAAGCAACAGACAGAATGAGATTCTGCTTCTAGGGCCATGCCACCCAGCATCCCATCTTCAACCCACAGCTTTCTGTTTAAAGGGGTGAGAGGACACAGGTCATCAGGAGGGGCCCTCCCTTGGAGATGGGCTGAACCCGCCCTATGTAGGTGGTGGTCCCAGCAGGGCATCTGGCCTGGGCATAAAGTACAGAAACCAGCACCACTCATGATGGCAGAAAGCACAGCAAGACTGTCCCTAGCTTCCTGTGTCACCTTAAACCTATGCAGGGTCTCTTAGACAGTGAACATAGCCTAACATGTTGGTGCTTTCTGATTAACCAATGGCAAACCCCAGGATCTGGTAACCCAGGACAGCCAAACACTACTCCTTGCAAAGGACCCTGGGACAAACCAAAACACTGTAAGTCATCCACAAAGGACAAAGGGCCCCATGAAGATGAAAAACATCTAGTTCACATTGCTTTTAAGATCAAGCGACTGAAGTCCACTAATGCTGACTTGTGCAGGGAGGTTTCATCTCCCTAAAGCTCAGGGAGCGTCTGCTAACTTCACATGAACATCTGGGCAACCAACGCCACCCACTTCTCAGAGGAAGGAGGGGGCACAGAGAAAGCACGACCTCGGGGCCCATCCACGCCAGATCCTGGCAAACTGAGGCACGAACCACAGTGGGCAGAAAGGGAGCCCTCGAGATTCATCACAGCTTCTTCTGTAGGGCCTAGAACTCTTGGAAAATCTCATTCAAACAAACAAAGCAGGACCCTCTCTCCAGAAGTTACTATTACCAAGCATTTCCACACAGCTTCCATTAGGAGCCTTCTGAGTGGCTGCAGGTCTCAAGCTATGAGCTGCACGCACCTGGGGTCATCTTACAGATGAATAAACTGAGGTCTAGGGGCATTCAATAACATCCTCAAAATCTTCCCACTAGCTATAAGCCAGGCAGAAACAAGAGTGCCTGGTCTCATGCTGCCAAGCAGAGAGGATTCCAGAAAACATGCAGCACACCCAGCAGAAGCCATCGCAGCGCCCCCATAAAAGGGCAACGAAGAAGCTGAGGTGCCTGGACTCCAAGACAGAGTCCCCAGCAGCTCCTCCTACTGAAACGTCGCTCTTGTCTTCCAGGGCAGACGCCACCCTTCCCTACCAGAGGATCCTGCTGCATCATCTCTTCGGAATCCGGGACTCACCTGCTAACTGGCCTGGGATCCCCAGGGCAGCAGGGACTATGCCACGTCTCGCTGCCACTCATGAAGCAGGCACCCAGTAACTGAATGAAGAGCAGAAAATCAGCAGGAGCCAAGCAAGTGCTTTCCCACGAGCCCTCTCTTCTTCCCCTCCTCTCTAAAACTCCAGGTTTCAAGTCAGTCTGTACCCATAACCAACAGCTCTAAGCATCAAAATTTCAAAATACCTGCCATCAAACTATAATGAAATACCATCACATTCCCACTAGGACAGTTATTACAGCCCAAAAAGGAAGGGAGGGGAGAAGGAAAAAATTACCAAATCTTCACAAGGACCTGGAAAATTTGGAACCTTGTTGGAAGAATATGGCTGTTCCTCAAAAAAAAAAAAAAAAAAAAAGGGAATACTATATAATCAGCAATCTCACTTGGGATAATATATCCAGGAGAATGAAAAAGTAGGAATTTCCAGAGTTACCAGGATAACCACCTTTATAGCAGCAGCATTCACAATAATCAAAAGATGAAACCATCCCAAGTGTCCTGAGGGGTCCAAGTATATTATTATTACAATATTAGTCTGTCTTTGAAAAGCAATTCTGACATGAGCTACACTAGAGAGATGAACCTGGAGGACTTCATGCAGTGTGAAATAAGCGAGATCCAGAAGGAAAAAGATTGTGCGATTGCACGTATGCGAAGCCCGTGCCATAGATTCACAGAGACAGAGAAGTCTACCACTGAACCCCCAAGGCCTGTTCAGAGACAGAAAAGAACAGCGGCTGCCAGGGGCTAAAGGAGGAACAAAGGATCACCATGCAATGGACCCCAAGTTGTTGTGGTTTTTTTCTTTTTTGTATTTCTTTAGGCAAGGCTCTACAGGATATTCAGGGTCTCACTACTAGATCAGACTCGTAGTGATCCACCTGTTTACAGCCTCCCAAGAGCTGGGATTACAGGCATGTGCCACCACACTCAGTCTCGATCTCCATCTCAGTTTCCCCGGGGGCGGGGCCAGCATGGCAGGCCTGGGGATTGCACCCCTAGCCCCTGTACCTGCTTGCAGGTGCTTTAATCCACTGAACTATTTGGCCGGCCTGATACCAAGTTTCTACTTGGAAATCTGAGGAAGTTAGAAAGACGGGTGGCGGTGACACTGCAGAACAATCAGAATGTACTTACTAGGGTTGAGCTGTACACTCACAAGTGGTTAAGACAGCAACCGCTATGCTACGTGGATTTTACCACAATTAAATTTTTCACAGCATCCTCAATGGCTTCTGTGTGGCACTGCCCAAGTGAAAGTTAAAGAGGTCTCAGCTCCAGGGATGGATGACCAGGCTGCGGGAGCTGACACAGTCATATCTGGTCTTCCTTCCCTTGGGAGAAGCACCGCCAGAAGCCTGGCGTATGGGGCTTCTCTCCAGAGGCCCTGGGCAGATACTGAGGCAGCTGGACCAGTCAGGGGGCAGGGGGAGATTGATGTCAAAGGGCAGACAACAAGGGAGAGGTCCCCGCCGGGAGACAGGAGGCAGAGCACTCAGGAAGGTGAGGATGAGGACCTGGCGGCTGGACAAGCACCCTGGATCCTTACCAACCCCTGTGCTGACTGGCGGGAAGATAGGCCTGTCCTCTCTGCAAAGTCCCAGCCTCGGGGAGCACCCACAGGCGGCCGAGGACATACCCATCAACCCACATTTTCTTACACTGTATAGAAATCACAGTGCTGTCATGCAAATGCCATCGTTCTTCTTAAAAGTTCCCACTGAGGTCAATGGGTTTGTGAAGTGCTAGGAGCCCATCTGCAGACAGTTCTTCTTCCGAAAGTTAACGCTCTATGATCGCTGGGGTAGAAAGGCAAAAAACAGCTAAAATTAAAATAATCTAACACTGGTGCCCATTGCACTTTGCACTAAAAACTGACCTTCCTTGCTATACTTGACTTAGGGTATTATTAAAGTGAATTTGTGCTTTTCAAATGACATAAATAAATGGCAGCCAATTCTGTGCAGAGTAGCATTACAAAACAGAAGCTTTGAAGAGTCAACAGAGAGACAATCTCAAGTTTGGAGGAAAAGAAATGCACATAGCCATTCTGGTCCAGGGGGACTGGACCAGGACCCCATGCAGACATCAAAATCTGTAGGTGCTGAAGTCCCCTTTAAAAGTGGCACAGCATGTGCAGCTGACTTGCACGTCCTGCTGCAGACTCCGTGTTGTCTCCATACAGTATCTAATACAATGCCACGCTCTGTAGACAGGTGCTGTTCTCCATTGTTCAGGGAATAATGACAAGAAAAAGGTCCATACAGGTTCAGCACAAAGACAAAACATGTTTTAACAATATTTTTCACATGAAGTCAGCAGAGCTGCATGTGCAAACTCCATACAGAAGACCAACTGGGGCTTGGAGGATGGGGCCAAAGTCTTTATAATGTTTCCTAAACGTCTGAAGTTCGGAAACAGTAAATAATTTGCCCCAAATCATAGCCACCAAATACTAGCATGGCGTTCAGTGCAAACCCAGGCCATCCAAAGCCCAAGCCAACCTGCAGAAGAGCTCTCTCAGCACGCAGAGGGTGTCCCTCTGTCCGTAATCCTCTCTCTCTCCCTCGTTCCTTCCCTCCCTCTCCTTCCCCCTC
>NDGN011338689.1:0-15141 GCA_002564285.1 Tympanoctomys barrerae | reverse complement strand
TTTTTTTTTTTTTTTTTTTTTTTTTTGGTGGAACCGGGGATTGAACTCAAGCCCTTGCGCTTGTCAGGGAAGTGCTTATTCCCCTAGCCATCTCCCCAGCCCTCGCGTCGTTCTTTGGAAACAAGGTTCCCTGGAGCCACCTCCGAGCCATCCGCCCTCGCCTCCCTGGTCCGCCGTGTCTCCCACTGGACAGCCGGTTCTCAGGGCCTACGAGGCGGGGCCGGCTTTGCTGCTCCGAAGTAAACGGGAGGTGACAGGGGCGCCAGCGCTTGGGCCCACGCGACGCAGCGTGTCGGTGAAATTCCGCGCTTCAGTGAATGTTCAGAAAGATGAAGCAAGCTCGCGCCGGAGAAATCCGGATGGGCCGTCCGGTACCGAAGAGCAGCAAACGTCCCTTCACTTCACTCTCCCAGAAGAGAACCCAGCGGCAGCAGCGGAGCTCGCGCGTGTCCGGCGTGGCGCGTCCACGCCCTGCGGGTGACTCTCGCTGACCCTACCCGGGCGGACTGGGCTGCACTGCGCGCACGCCGCGTCTGCGCGATCCCTCGGTCTGCGGGTGGACGCAGGGGCTCCCCGAGTCCGCCCTGGTACTGCGCTGCTCTTCGCACAGCTGGGCGCGGCCCGCGGCGATCCATCCACCGCCTTCACCTCCTGCGGAAGACGCCGCGAGGGGCAGCGCCGGCTCCACGGAATTCTGCGTTCTGATTTCCCGAGGGATCCCGTGCGCTCCCGCGGTGGCGGCGCCGGTCGGTGCCCACGCCAGCAGGCAGCAAGCTGGCTTTTTGCCCTAAAGCCCACCGGCGCTTTCTATTATTGGATTTCTTGATGATAGCCACGCTGTCTGAGATCAGATGGAATCTCGGTGTCGTCTGAACTTGCATTTCTCTAATGGCCAGTGACGTTGAACATTTCTCCACGGATCTATTGGCCACTTGTACTTCTGAAAAGGATCTATACGCTCCACCTGCTCATTTTTTATTGGGTCTTTTATTTGGGGGGTCTAATTTTTTTGAGTTCTTTATATGTTAGTCCTCTGTCTAAGGAATAGCTGGCAAAAGTAAAGACCAAATGAAAGATAAAAGTCTACATTTTTTTAATTTTAGTTTCTGAGAGTCCATGATCAGAGTACATGACGACTATGTGCATTGTGGGGAGGTGGTTCATGGAATGACGCATCTTAATTTTTTATTCATCCCCTTCACCTCCATTTCTCCCCACACCCCTCCATTCCTTGATTCTCTCCCCTTTTGCAAAAGACCTGTCGCCCTGTTTGGGTGTGACATGTACAAAAATGACAGTCTCAGGGTGGCTCACTAGTGCAGAAATACTAGAGGTCCTAGCGGGAGCATTCAGGGGCCCCAACCGCCCCAAGCGTGGAAACCAGCGAATCTAAGCACAGGTTAGAAAACTCTGCCTTAGTAAATAGCTGAGGGAATTGCCGACCTATCAGCCAGGCCTTTTTAACTGCAAGAATAAAAACATACTGTGAGGTTAAAAAGAAGTGGCCTTTCACTCACCTGCTATTATACACTACTAAGGGGCCTAATCTTTGAACAGAATTGAAATGATTTACCCTAGACCCCAGGATTTTAAAATTGGCTTTGGAAATCTTTTGATTATGAAAAGATTTCTCTAAAATATAATCTCTTCTCCAATCCTTGTGGCTTTATTTAAATATTCTTTTATGCACTTAACGGGTTTTTAAAATTTTTCCACTATAGAAAATTTCGAACATTCCACAGTAGGAGAGAATACTATAAGGTATCATAATCGCTGAGCTTCAGAAATACTCACTGTATTTTGCATCACACCTTGCAAGATACTTCCAAAAGAGGACTCCTAGAACTGCTTCTGAAAGTGTCAGGAATGATGGAATAAATGTCTGAAGTGAGAGGGAAGACCTGCAGGACCATGAATGGCATTCTGGCTTTTACTGTAATAGTATTTTGTAACTTAAGTGTTCATCTTATAGATTGATTAGCCCTTGTCTATTACATGGATTACAGGAAAACAGGTACAGAGAGTCTTTGTGCTGGCTTAAATTATTTCCATTCTAATCTTACTTACATTTATTCACATAAAAAGAAATTAAATGCAAACTGATAAATAACAACAAAAAAAATCCTAAAGTAAATTCATAAAATCAATGAAAACTGTTGAGTTTGAAAGACTCAACAGGGATCAACCTCTTCCTCCATCAAGATAAGAACCAATCAGAGAAAGCTACAGATAGAGACCAGGATGTCACCTCTCCTACACCCAGGCCATGAAGAATCTGCTTCAAGTTAGGGTGGCATTACCTGTCCTAACCCACCCAAGTCCAGATAGAGGGACCGCCAACACGTATGTCTACAGCGCCGCCACAACGCACACAGATCTGCTGCTTTGCCCTTGACCTCCCTGGAGAGGAGAGAGCGTTTCTGCAGATTAGCTCTGCCTACGGAGACCACGGAGCAAAGGCTATCATCTTCCAGACGCATAACTCACTCCACCTCCGCAGATCACGTAGGCTATAAAGCAACATGTCAAAGATGTTTTCTGGTGTGTATCTCTCTGGGGAAATTAAAAAAAAAAGAATGGGGATATTTTCCTTAAAAGCACTAGTTTAGCTTCATTAATTTAATGTGATATACAAAGTGCTTTACCAAAGCTGAGTTCACTTGCCAATGCTGAGTGCAGCAGTGAAAAACTGCATTTATCTAGGTTAGTATTTGTGCATTTTATGTCAGTGCTTATTGGTTTAATTAATGCTGTTTAGGGTACACGTTTACCATTGATTAGTATTCAGTATTTTCTCTTCTTAATGGCAAACTCCTCATTGACAACTAACTGGTGTATGACAATTAACATATTAGTACACTAAAATACAAATTTTAAAAATTTTTCATCAAAGTATCTTCATGGCATCACCAAACCAAAAGCAAGCCTGCGAGGCATGCAAAGCTTGGGCCTGCTCGTCCCAGCAGCCCCAGGAGGTGCTCGGGGCTGGCGCAGCTCCTCCTGCATTCTCCTCCCCTGGATGATTTCAACCATGATTTCGCTCTACAAAGTCTGCCCCGTTCACACTGAGGCTAAACTTGCTTCTTGTGGTGCTGATTCAGGTTCACTTTGTTCCAATGTAAATATAACAACTTTGGTATCGAGAACCCAGACTACTTTATAGCAATCCTTTTGTATCACCGAATGGAACACACATACATTCTCATTGTATTCATAGATAACCAAAGATAAGCACTTAAAGATCTGAAACCTCCAGATGCTGGTTTGAGAAAAGCTGGGCACTGCAAGGCAAACACAGAGATTGTTGACAGAACACATGGGTGTCAACTGTGACACCCCAAGAAAAACAAAACTTCACATGCTGCGTTCTCAAGGGTGACCAACTCTGACCTAAAAGTAAAGGCTCCCTCTCGCCAACTTTCCTGACAATGGTTGTGACAGAACGGGCCGGTGAGATAATGGAGGAGAGACTGAAATATACAAAGATAAGGGTGTGTGTAAAATCCTTTATGTAGTTAGTGAATCAGGGTAGAGACCTGATGCAGTCTGATCTTGGCCTTGTAATGGCCATCGAGAGCGCTAGATCTAGTTTTCTGAAGGATGAGAGTGGGTTATTTCTAAAGATCCCTCTGCAATTCCAAGGGACCCGAGCTACAGCGTGATGCCAGCAAGGACCCGGACGATGTACACAGTGTCCCAGACCAGAATTCAGGGCAAAAGAAAAGTGCCTCCTGCTCTCACCCCACCTGCTGAAAGGCACCTGGGCAAACAGAGTGAGGGCCACAGAGAACGGGTGCTTGCCGTCCTGTGGTGAATCCTCTGTCCTTCTATTAACAAAAATCACTATCCTTTTACATGCTGTAAGAGACAATCCTAAAATCTTATTCTCTAGTCAAGAAATTCAGGAACAAAATAAAAACTATTGCACCCAGGCTAGTAAGTTGGACCGAAACTCATAATGAAAGGATGAATAAAAACTATAAAATTAGGTCTAAATGCTACTAAACACTTTTACACCTCTGATGCCTTTACACAATATTAATCAAAATTGATTGACACATTTTTATCCTAGGTTGTGAAATGTTCCCAAGTAACTGTAAATCCCACCTTGTCATCAAGCTGTACTTCAAAAATGTGTGCAGGTCAATTACCTGGAATTTGCAGCCAGATATCCTTAATAGCTGCTTAGGACTTGGGCAGTTTCTCACATAAGAAAGATTATAAGTCATGCCTGGAGAGGCTTATTAGCACCGCAGTTCAGCCGCACGTGAAGGAGCAGGCGTTTACACAATCACATGGGCACACACGCCCACTTATAAGAAGGAGCTGGAAAGAGTAAACCCTGACTGCAGGAGCTTCAGGGCTCACAGCTGAGCTGAACTCGCTTCCAACACTGGACAAGTGATTCCTGGCAAACACAATTAGTCACCTCCCAACTTAAATTAATGTCGCGTCCAAGAATGAACATTTCAAAAGAAACTGCAAATGACTAAATTAATTCCCTGTAGCAAGGACGCACCCCAAAGGATATATACCTGAGTCTATTTGGAGACCTCGAGCTCCAAGAAGAATCACCAGTTTGCAATGCCAGGAAAATATATCTGAATACAAAGAAAACTCTGAGTCACCTTTATTATGTAGCTTGCTGCAGCGAAGAGAGAGCTAGGCAGGCGAGGTGGCCCGCGGGGTCTAAGGAAAAAGCACCAGAGACAAGAACCTGGAAGCTTTGCAGCACAGGGTCAAGGGCAAAGAATCCTGGCTTGGGAAAGCAAAAGCATCGATCACTAAGACAACCGACTTCAAATATTCATTTATATCACTAATCTCTCTGGAGCATACACTGTGTACTCAATGGCATCTTAGGAGACAGAGATAATGTAGCAATTGGAACAAATAAAAATTACATTCTAGATAGGATAAATTTATTTATTGATATGGTAGCCAGAGCCATGTTGAATGACAGTAAGTGTTACTGAATAAAATCAATGAACAGTGAAGAAGAAATATGAGTTAAATAGCTTGCTTGGGGAAGGCTTACAAAGAAAGTGACAGGGAATGAAAATTTGCTAATGTTAAGAGAAGCAATGTACACACACATACACACACACACGAGAACACAAATTCCAGGGCCATGGCGTGGAAATATTCCCAGTGTGACTCAGGACCAGCAAGAACAACATGTCCGAGACGTAGCTAGCGCTAAGGAGCTGAAACTGACCTCTGCAGGGCTTCCTAAGCTAACCTGAAGAATGTCATTTTCTTGCTGGGTGAGATGAAAAATCAGAGAGTGTAGAACAGAGCATTTAATATGATTCAACTTACCTTTAACCGTTTTATTAAAGCTACCATGGCAACCATCAACTGGGTCAAGGGAAGTGTTCAGGTTGGGAGGGAGTTAGAGAGCTGCAACATTCCAGGGACAAAATAACACGGCAGGTGCCACCAACAGGCAAGGTGAAGATGGGGAAAGGATGCGTGAGTATTGTAGAGCCGTCACTGATAGTCTCCTGAAAGACTGGGTTGCATGAAAGAGAGGATGAGAGGTCGAGGATGACTCTGAGATACTTGTCATGACCCACCAGTGGGAGGGTTTCTATGCAGATGCCCCCATCCCTGCCCAAAGCTCATGCACTCGTTGGTGGGAGCTCCGTGGAACATGAGTGTGTGGTACTCACAGCGTGATGAGGCCACTGAGGAGTTTACAGCTAATTGAGATTTGGAAGGTGCAGCCTGGTCAGAGGTGGTCACTGGAGGTGTGGCCTAGAAGGATCCACCCTTCCCACTCCCCTTTCCTGCTCTCTGTCTCTCTCTGCCTGTCTGTCTTTCTCTCTGCCTGTCTGTTTCTCTGTCTCTCTCTGTCTCTCTCTCTCTCTGTCTCTCTCCCCCCCCACTTCCTGTCTGCCCTATCAGGAGATCTTCTCTGCCAGGCCCCCTGCTTCGCCATTCCACGTTGCAGCCAGCCAGCAGTGGGCTGAAATCTCCAAGGCCTGTGCATCAACGTCAACCTTTCCTCCCTTAGCCCACAGGTTTTGGGTCGCACCTCAGCAACAAAGACAGAGACTGAGAGAACTGCCAGCCCAAGCCTGCACATAACGCAGGAGGGCCATCTCGGAGAAGGGTATCTGAGAGGCAGGCCGTGCTCACAGACTCTTCTGTGGCTGAGGCAGTCAAAGCCTTAAGAATCCCCTCCCAGGAAAGCCTTCTGCTTTTTGCACAGCCTACCCAGTAGTGTCCCAGTGGTGTCCGAGCACCCAGGGTCACTTGCAGGTGTGTTTTAGTCAGAGGAAAATTTTGTCTTCCTTCAAAACCTGCTAGCCATGGACAGTGTTACTTACTTAATTCTAAAGGCTTTTTAGAAAAGCCTCTTTAAAAACAAACCAGACCACTAGAGCTAGAAAGATGACGCTGTACAATAGTATTAAATATTTTTTAAATTTAAACAAATCATAAAGGGAGGGAAAGGAAAAGAAAAGATGGCACAAGTGAATAATTCACATATCTTAACCCAAGCATTCCTATAGGAATACTGAAAGGAAGTTTGCATCCAATGCAAACTAGTGTGAAACCCGCTAGACGGAGTGCATGACCCCACTACGCACTGTCTGCAGGAAAAACCACTCAAAGAATAAACACACAGATAAGTGACAGAGAAGATGTACCATGCAAATGCTCTGTTTCTAATATTAATATCAAGCAAAGCAGACTTTAAAACAAGGAATAGGGTCACAACAAAAACCAAGGATCCCCAAAGCACAGAAGAATCAGAGGACATAGAAACTTTAGATGTGCATGCGGCTAGTACAAGATTTTGATACACAAGACAAGAACTGGCCTTTACAGTCATAATCGGAAAAGGCAACACTCAGTGATTGAAAGAATAAGGAGAAAGAAAATCTGTAATAAAGAAGTTTTAAACATTAGCAATAAATTTATCAAGCTGACATTTACAAAATCTATACACGTGACAATAGAATCTAAGTTTTCTCCAAATTCACATAAAGTGTGGCAAGAGAGATAACAGGAGGGGCCATAACATAGGTATGAATTAATTTTAAAGGATTTTAATTTTTAATTATTCTCTGTAACAATTCAGAGAATGCTATGTGACCACAGCAGCCAAATTAGAAGTCAGGAAAACAAAATTACATGGGAAATCCTCAAGTAAATATAGGTTAGTGAACAGTTTTTATTAAATAAAAATCAAAGCAAAACATAAAAATGTGTAACAAACAGCCTAAGTAGTATTCCAAAGAGAGATCTGAAGCCAAATAAGGAAACAGGCATGTAGCACAGAGGATGGTCCAAAATCAGTAATCTACTATCGCATTACAGGGAGAAAAGGAACAAAGAGAAAAGGAAAAACTGAGAAACACACTCCCGGCTCAAATAAAAGAATTGCAGAGGAATTAAGTAAACCCAAAGTGGACGGAGGAAAGAAAAGAAAGATTAGAAACAAAAATTACTAACACATGAAATGAGCGCATGACAATAAAAGCAAGTTCTTTTGAAAATAAGTATCAATAAAATTAATAAGTATCAATAAAATTCCTGGCAAGAAAGTTTACTAAAACTGACTTAATTTTTAAAAGCTCTCATGGGGCAGGAGAGATAGCTCAGTGGAATAAGCTCTTGCCTGGCAAGCACAGGGTCCTGAGTTCAATCCCCAGTACTAAAATAAAAAAATAAAAAAGCACTAAGGCCCAGGGCTGGTGGTGGTTTGAGGCCCGGGGCGCTCTGGGACCTCAGGGGTGGGGACGCAAGTGGCACCACTCTCTGGACACAGCCGGGTGCCTTTCTACACAGACATCCCGCAGCCCGGAAACATGAGAGGGCCCCTGCCTCGGCATGGGCTCCGGCCCACACCCACTTTTATGCCCGCCCTCCGTTCTGGAGCTGCCTCCCGCCAACCTCGGCCAGGTGGCACGGGGAGGTTCTGCGAGGCCAGCGAGACAGCGAGGAAAGGGCACTGTGTGCCCACTCTCTCCCGCATCTTCCTTGCATCAGACTGTTGCCAAGCAGTTGTTTGGGTCTGGCTTTGGTTTCTTTTGTAGTACACAGCGGTCCAAAGAACACAGCACCTCTCTAGCAGCTGCCTCGGCGTCCCTGGGACAGCAGCAGTGGACTCAGAGGGGCCGCCACCCACCAGGCCACCCCAGGGCGATCCCTGAACAGCCTTCCCAGTCACCGAGAAGTGTCCCAGCAGAACAGCTCCACCTCACAGGCTTCCCGACCCTCTCAGGCTGCTCAGCGCCAGGCGAGTGCTGCCCGCCTGGCCACTCTGTGCTCAGGTCCCCAGGACTGCCTTCCAGGGTGTCCCTGGGCACCACCTCCGCACAAACAGCATCCTCAGGAACCAGGACAGTAGTAACTTCCCAGGGTGTGACCAAGAAGGCTCCTCCCCGGACAGCTCCCCAGGGCCCTCAGGAATCTCTGCGGTGAGCTCGCAAGTGACTCCCTCCCTGGTGGGCCCTGCCCGCCTCCTAACTTGGTCTTAGGGCAAGTGGCTTCCTCCATTCCACGCTTCCCACATTCGTCAGAATCCTCCTTTCACCACAGCAGCCATTCCACACAACTGCAGCCCTCTAACCTCCTAATAAGGTGTCTATTTATGATTTAGTGGGACTTTTAAATCAAACCTTCCCTATCCAAAGTACTGTAGGCCATTTCTGTCTCTTGATTAGACCTTGACTAATAATCCAAAAAAGAAAAAGAAAATTGCTGTCACACACACAAAAATTTTGTACATAAATATTCAACATAGTTCATCCACAGCTTGGAGCAACTAAAATGTTCAACAAAGAAAAATGAACAAACAGCAATATTTTGATATAGTAAAATATGACCAGTAAGATAAATAAATAAACCGCCAACACATGAATAACATGTACAAATCTCAGGATCATTTTGCTGAAAAAGAGGTCAGTCACAAGGAGCATATGATTCCATTTATATGAAACTTTAGAGAAAAAATATAATCTACAGTGATCAAAAATGCATCAGAATCTACCTGGGGTAAAGACAAAGCATGAAAAGTCACAAGAGACTTTGGGGGACAGCAGAAAGCTCCACCTATTGATTGTGGTTGATGATTCAGCCAGGTGAATTAACTTGAACTACATTTGTAAAAATGTATAGTGGGCCCATTTTATTATTTAAACATTATACCTCACGGTTGATTTAAAACCTAATGAAATTAATCCACGTGTTATCTTCCTGCCCATTGAGGATTGATGGCACTGTCGCCTGAGCTTTCTCAGCTCTCACTGTACTGACAAAGCTGCATCTCCAGATGTCCCCAGCCACGGGCTTGCTGCTTAAGAAGACAGCTTCTCTGGACACCAGTCACTCCTGCACTTTCTGTGCTCCACCGTGAGGGGGGGCAGGGATGACAGTGACGCAGACTCTGCGAGTGCGGATGTCACTGGTGCTCAGATTCCTGAGAAGAGCAGGAAACCACGGCTACCCCCAATAAACAGCAGTGCAGTCTCATCCGAAGCCAGAGTGTTTGCCTGCAGCAGTGGGTCCCTTCTGAGGCCCCAACCCCCAGCCAAAACGGTGACACGGGTGACACAAGGAGCTCAGCCATTGTACATACACTGCCTGGCTCCCACCCGGTTCCCGCTTCCCAAGTGATGCACTTGTGACCAAGGACCTCCACCTCTGTGCTCAGTGCCCTCCGCCTGGTTGGTCGGGCCCTGGGGAGTGTGCACAATGGCAGCGCGCCGTGAGCGCGCCGTGAGCGCTGTGCCGCGTGGCTACTATTGTTTTACTGCACGTGGTCATTATTACTTCCAGTGTTGGGGACAGTGCTGACAACAAGAGCAATCAAGGCTACTTCCTCATCACAGAAAAGGGGATGACTGTCAGCAGAAAACTGTTTTTAAGTCCCCAACAGTGAAGGTCTTCGATAAGAATTTATCGCATATTGTCACTGTGTCGTTAGAGTTCTTTCTGCGTCAGTCAATACCAAAGAAGTTATCGGCTGAACCCAAAGGCTCTAACGCTATCTCTGCGGCTCCAAGCGGGGATTCTCACCGACCAGCCCGCCTTGTGAAGCCTCTGTGCTGAAGGCCAAGGTGCTTCCAATAACAGAAATTTCTGATTTACAAAAAGGCTACTACGCAGGTGTCTGGAGACTGAAATACAGGCCACTGGGCCCCTCTGTAACTATAAATGTGAGAACTGCCAAGCAGCAGCTACAGGGTGGAATTCCACGGCTTTCAGAACCACTTGCTATCACCCAAAACCAGTATCGTGATGCAGTGCAGAGCACAACGCCCAAGGCTGTCAACGACTGTGTCTCTGTTCTGTTCGGATCTAGGCCCTTAGCAGGTTAGCGTCAGAATGCTTCCTAAATTGAATTGATTCAAGCTCATCAATACAGCGCTGGGGACCGTCCAAACTATGTCCTAAGGTTTTCTCCTTCCTACAGCTTGACTTTTCATTACTTTTGCTTGCCACAACCAAATCTGACTATATCTTTGTCTTCAAATATATTCTGGCTCTTCAACTCCCATGTTTGTTTGTTATCCTGACCTGAAAACCCACAGTAGGGCCCACATTCACCTACAGGTATACGACACACCCAATATTCCCCCCAGTCTACTGAGGGGTCCTGGTCTCCACAGGCTTCTGAGACTGCAGAGGTCACAGCAAGGGGCTATGCTTTCATCTTTCATGGAGACGGAAAGCCCTGAGGCCCACCGTGGTTAGGTGCTAGGGAAGAAGGAATAACAACCAGAGCTTTGTAGCGTTACCACAGAATTCGGCAAGATAAGGCAGGGGATAGGATGTGGGCCCTCCAGTCTAAGGCACATGTGAGCACGGAGATTGGGGCTTTTTCTGAAGATGGAAAACCCGCTGCAGTGCCAGGCCAGCAAGGCTTGGAAGGACCATGCTGCTCCACACCGCGCTCTGAAGAACAAGGTGGGAATCTGCCTCACTCTCTCTCCTTTCCTGAGAAGGCACTAGAAGCTGCCATAGGGGCGGGAGGTCTTGTATTCTAGTAATGAGGTGCAGAACTCAAGGGGGGCTTGGCCCCCTCTTTCTGAAAGAGTCCCAGGGGAAAAAAAAAAAGGTGAGAGTGAAATTAACTGTTCCCCAAAGCAGACAGCCCAGCACTTCTGTGGACAGAAAGGGCTAGGATCAGGTAGGTCCGGGGTCAGAGAGGGCTAGGATCAGCTAGGCCCGGGGTCAGCGACTGTAACAGCCGGGCTTCTCACCATCCCCCAGGAGGAGACCCCTCAGGCTCCATCACGGCCTCTGCACTCCTCCATGCTGCCCACCTCTGCCCAAGCTAGATGAATTTGACCTCGAGGAGCACAATTCAGAAGGTATCCGAGGGGCTGGGGAGATGGCTCAGTGGAATAAGCGCTTCCCTGGCAAGCGCAAGGGCCTGAGTTCAATCCCCAGTGCTGAAAAAAAAAAAAAGAAGGCATCAGAGCCATGCTCTGCCTCCATGGTCATACCCTCAGGAGAGAAAGCTGGGGCTCACATACAAGGCAGAGGTTTCAAATCAGGTGAAACTAAGGTTTAACAATTAAATATGCCTGGAAAGTGCCATAATCTACCCCAGATACTGTTGAAAGATTGGCCTAAAAATTTGGATTGGAAAAAATAAATCCATGTCAACATTTACACTGCAAGGAGTGTGTGCTCAACACCTCCTTCACAGCTGTTCATACGGAAATAAGCACACCACCAAAATCTCACTCCTGAGCTGCCAAAGCTGTTGTGCTGGATGTTGAGACATTAGCCACAGATGGAAAGAAATGGTCTGCAATACTAATTAAAATAATGACCCTGTCATAGAAGCCCAGAGTACAGAAATGATAGGTGGAGATCTGGCTCAGCCACAGGGGGCAGGCAGAGCTTTCTGAAGTATTTGTACACGGAACAGCTGGGCCTGTGTAGACCAACCTCCAGCATTTCATACGTCAAACAGCCATCCCCTCAAGGTGAACCAAACCTTCACGCACCCGCCCGCAACAGAGCTGCCACACAAGTGATGGTCATCTCAGAATGCTTTAGCAATTCTATAATAAAAAACACTGACAAAGCTGCTTGCAGCAACAGAAAGAACTCCCAATAAGTTTTTGTTTGATTTCATTCTTGAGAAATTCCAAGTCCTATGCAAAATGAGCTGCAAACCATTTCTTTTGGCCAAGTTAATAGTAATGGATACACCAGTTTACCTGCAAAATTTCCATCACTTAAAGAGAATACAATGGTCTCTCTGACTTCAGGCAGCCCTAAGAACATGTTTCTTAGGTAATGTTGGACTTAGGGTCAAGACAACACCAAGCAATCCCTGTGTGCTGCTCCTATTCCTCCTCACAAAAAGAAAAAAAGAGTATCTTGACTGCCCGGCTGAATTGCAGGCTACCCGAAGTGTAGGGAATGTCTGCTTTCTCGGTTTGATCTTCCCCTGCAGCACGAGCAGCGATGGCCAGGAAATGCTCTTGTTCTGCTGCCAGATTTTGCTGCTTGCCCACAAGCCCTAGGTCTGCATTTATAAGGCAAGTTATGAGTGTCTGGTGGGGCAGGCTCTGCAGCTGAGCCAAGCATTAAGGCGATATAGTGAAGACATGCAGACAAGCAATGTTTGAGATGAATGTGGTTAGTTTCTCTCAAGGTCAAACATAAAATAAAAACCAGGGGGGAGGGAAATCCTCAACTACCTGAAACTTAAAAAAACAAGAGGGGCCATCCACTCGGCCAAGCCTTGTATGGTGGCTGATACCCGAAGAGTCTGTAACTGTTCCATCCCCACTTATGTCACAGCCCAGAAAAAGGCAAGCCAGAGTCAATGTTACCAAGCAAGCATATGGAGAGACAGGCCATTTTTAGCATAATTATATTTAACCAAAAGGAAATTTTAAATTATAGCTTTTAAAAAAGTAATCTTTATTTTTAAAAAAAATTGGAAGAATGATATGTTTAAGTACAAAATTTCTTATTTGCAAATGTAGGGAAAAAGCAGACTTGTTAAAAATATATACCCTATCTTTCAAACTCCAGCAATTTAAACATAATCCAAGAAACTGATTAAATACATGGATGTACGTAGAAGCTTTTGCCCTCAAGTTTTTTCACAGGAATTCATAACCTGTGGAGCCCAACCACATGTCACTCAGTCCAGAAGTACAAAAGCTACATAGATATTTTATCATTTCTCTAAACTAATAATATGAAATGGCACTCACGGCCACCCATAGCTTTACTAGCGAAAACTTCGCATGAACTCTCCTAACATGTATATGGTGACTGTTTAAAATTTTTTAAATGATACAGTAACAGCTATGTTGCCCTTAAACCCCTCCGTTCTATTCACCAGATCTCTAGCCACATGTGACTGCCGACTCCTCCCCGAGGTCAGAGTGACCAGGAAGGGAAATGCTCGGAATGGATTCAGGACAGGGAGGCGGCCAGGACAGCGCAGCTAAAGACCCTCCGGAGAGAGGCCGCCGGAGCTGCTGCAGGACGCGGCCGGCAGGGCGGGATGTAGGGTGGGGGAGTTCATGGGTCTGTGTTTTTCACTAAAATAAATTTATTTAAAAATTTAAACATTAACAATATTGTTTAATCACACCTCATACCTTAGAGAAGGATGGGACAGTGTCCCCTGTGTGGGAATTTGGCGTGCACGACCCAAAGGCTACACCAGATGATGGAGCAGGTGCGAGCAAATGAATCTTTTCAAATATCTTCCTCGGGATTTTTCGGGGCCTGCCCAAGGGCTGTGAGGACGCCTCCGCTGCAGAACAGCTGGGCTTCTGAATCCCACTCTGGGGGCAGCTGTGCCCGAGAGTAACTCCAGCATCACCTCCTCCTCACTTCCTAAGCCCTCGGAGGACCCCGGCCTCCGGAGTAACTCACGGCCCTCGGTGGACAGGTAGGTTTTCTACCCCTGGCCGCAAGCGCATTTGCAGCCTCAGCTCTCCCCTCCCCCATCCACATACACAATATAATCTACATTTCCTCAAGGGCCTGCGCGCTTCCCCATACCCACGCACACGCGCCACATGGCCCTCCGTCTGCGCCTCCTCCTCGCCTCCGCGTCTGCCTGGCACGAGCTCCTCCTCCTCGCCCAGCTGCCACCCTCGTTTGGAGGACGTCTGCGCCTTTCTGCAGAGACCTCTGCGCTCCGCGAAGGCCCTGCGCCGCACAGCGCGCCTTTCTGCCCACAGGCGCTCGCTCTGGAGCTCGGGAACTTGCTCTCCTCCGGGGCGGTTCTAGCCTTCTGCGCCATCCTCACCAAACAGATACAGAACCTGTATCTGTTCTGCAGATACCAAAAGTACGTGCCACGAGTGGACAACAGCTTGGGGTAAGAAGTCAGCCGAACGCTGCAGAACTTCAAAATCCACCAACACTGCGTAAATAGGCGCTAAATTAGGTGGTATTTTGGGTAGTGTCTCGCTTCAGTACTCTCCCCCTCCCCTGCGAAGCCTGGTGTGCACGTTGCCCGACCGCGCAGGGCCAGAGCTCTCCTCTCTGCTGACCCACACGCAGCTCTTTCCCAGCCCCCATTCCCGCCCCAGCCCCCCACCTTTGCGCCCTCCACGCCCCCAGCTTCCCACCTCTGCAGCAGCCTGCACCCCACTCTGCCAAGAGCCACAGCATCTTCCCTGCCACAAACCAGGAGACAAACAGGACCCTGACCAGCTCTGCCCTCCTGCTTCCACACCAAATCCCGCCGGGGTGGGCCGCTCTGCCCTGTCGGAATCCTGAGGGGATTTGACTGACCTTGTCAGGTACAAAAGTTACATTTCTTGTTATATAGGTCTTGCTTTATCTTGGTTTTAACCATCCAGCAGAAAAGTATAAAAACGAAGTATAAAGAGTAAAGCCATATTAATGGGCTGAGCTGTAAAAGGCTCAAGTCAACCACATCTGACATTGCCAATCTTATGGAAAATGCTCTACTATTATGGACTACTAGACTATATTGGAATATTTTGCTGAATTCATGTACCTATAATAATTAAATGACAATGGAATGCCCTTCTCTGACAAAACTAAACAAAAAGGGGGATACAAATGAATGACCATTTTATATCTACATATTCAAAATAGGATAGATATACAGCTGCATTTTTTAATTCAAAGAATAGAGAGATTTGTTCTAATGGTGTTTGT
>NDGN011338686.1:0-18431 GCA_002564285.1 Tympanoctomys barrerae | reverse complement strand
GGGTCGCGTGCCAGCGGGCGGAACCTCGCCAGCACTGAGGAGTACCGGTGCTCGGTTAGCGCCGCGTCGCCCAAACTTTCCGGCCTCCCGCCTCGGGAGTTGGCGTGGGAGTGGCCCGGGAATCGTACATTGCACCATACCTCTGGCTTCGGCGACGGGGTGCCATAGGATTCTCCGTTGAGGCTTTCCCCTGGCCTGCAGTCCCTGGGAACAGGCTCATGCCCGTTTTCCAGCTGCAGGATCTGAGGCGCTGAGCGCCTTGCCCGGTGGCCAGGGTTGGGGCTGGCGGTGACTTCAGATCTCACTGCGTTCCCTTGAGGAACACAGCCTGGCCACTCATGTTTGGGAATTGCCCCTTCTTTTCTCCCCAGCACGGGCGATAAACACGCCTCCAACAGCTGAGATTTGTTAGAACCCACGGCTTTTCCCTTTGGGGGTGGACCTTGAAATAGTCGCTGGAAGGATTCAGGAGGAAGGAAAAGAGATTCCAGAAAATCATCGTGGACCTCGAGAACTTAAGGGTCTGTGAATGCCCGTTGTTTGCAGGAGAGCTCATAAGCCAACTACTTAGTTCTTTGTAAGGAACTTTTCTCTGATAAAAGGTGAAATACAGTTACCTTGTCTGTAGACAGAAGTGAAGAAATTAGGGAAAGTGCAGGCCTTACTAGGCAAACGAGATAACTGGAGAGGTCCAGAGTCCGAGAGGCTTCCCATGCAAGTCCTCACATAGCTGGTCTCCTAACTGCCACTCTTGAGAGCGCTTTCCTCCCAGGAGACGTTAGCTGCGGAGAGGTGCCACAGAGAGGCCAAGTCTCCGATTTCTTTTGAACCAACTACTTCATAACAAGCCTCATTTCCCCCAGGCCAGTTTTCTTGACATTTTCAAAACCTCTACAACTCTTTTTCTTGCTATTTCAATGGCGTTTATAATAGAAACTTTATTTACGTACTCTTTCCTAATTCCCTCTTTAATCTGTACCCTCCGTGGTTGGGGTGGAAGGGATTTGATTTTCTCTCTTCCTAAGAGTTCCCATGTCGCATTTATTATTTTTCTTGTCTTTATTAGCCAACTTACATACTTCCCTGAACACGGTAGGTTGTAAGTCAACACAGATTCTTATGGTAGCTATGGTGGATGTGTCTGAAGGTCAAGCATTGCTTTATCCTTAAGTTATTTTTCTCAGTAGATTTTACCAATTAGGACTCTGTGCTTTTTTGCAATAACATCTTAGTTCTTTGATCATTCCTTGGTTATTTTTTGGTTAAAAAATTAATTGGTCGCTATTTGTTACTCTGCAATGCCCTGCCCCCATATTCCTTTCTTATATTTTTAGCTAGAGAGAAAACTGCACTTCCTTCTCTTAAGCCTTCGGTGCTCCCACACCTTCCCTCAGAATGCTCTCTGCTTAGGAAAGCATCAGTTTGAGAATGGTAATTCTCTGATCCTCCTTGTTCTCTTCTCCCTCTTGTTCCTCTTTGCCCTTCTTCCTTATCCCCGGGAGCCAGGATCCATTGAACACTTACATGCCAGCTGCTATTCTAAGCGTTTCACTTGCAAGTGCTCATTTAATGATTTTAACAGCTCCTTGAGATAGTCTCATCATCCCTCAATAAGAAAGCTTGAAAAAAGAGCATGTGCGGAGCTCACACAGCCACATAATGCAGGATTACAGTGTCAAGAAGAGAAGACCCTGCCCAGTCTTCCCCAAGGTGCAGGCCTGCACTGGGCTGTCTCAGAGAAAGTAAATGTGCTAAGCTTAGGATAACCCGCATCACAGTGCAGCCAGATCAGGGAAGCAGTTACATTTTCAATAAATTCATTAACTTAACTAGACCTTGGTCTCCCACCTTTACACTGGGAATAGTAATACCTACAATAAGTTAATGTGATTATATATCTAAAGCATCTAGAATATAGCAACTCCTCCATGTGACTAGTCTCTTTATCTCTAATTATTCATCCAGGCTAGGTTTAAATCTCATCTGTTTCTTAAACCTCTCTTAAGTCACTAATTCCCAGAATACACATAGAATTTAGAGTTCTGTTTCCATTTTTTTCTAAAAGAAAAGTCTAATTTGTTTTGCCAAAAGTAAAAATCTAAAGATGTAGATGTGTCAGATGTGGTGGAGCCTATCTGTAATCTTGTCACTCAGGAGGCTGAGGCAAGAGGATTAGTGGGAATCTGAGGCCAGGCTGGGTTATATAAGCAAGTTCCAGGCACCCTTGGACTGCATAGTGAGACACTGTCTCAAAAAAAAAAAAAAAAAAAAAAAAAAGTTGGTGCAATAGACAAACACCTACTGAAAAATGTTTAACTCATCAATAATAAATTAATAAAATAAATAATAAACAAAATTATACATTAGGAAATAATTTTATCACAATCAGAATACTTGAACATGAGACTTTGGCATCAGGGACTTCATCTTGTAGGGTTATTCTTTGAAATGTCCCATGCTTCCTTCCTTTGCATTCCCCCTACCCCCCCGCCCCACCCCCCTCTCATCCCCCTGCCATCTTGCTTTAATCTTGTTGCCTGCTGGCAATCAAGGTTCCTTCTCAGATTATGCAGGTTATGCTTTCTGGGAACTTTGGCTAAGATGATTTTTTTTTTAACATTCTCTAGTATTTATTTACTTATTCACTCATTCACAACTTAGAAGCAAGTTTTTTTTTTTTTTCTATTTATGTAACTAATACTTGCACGGTTATGAGGCAAGAGTATGAAAAATGTTGACCAACCTTCAAACTTACCCCATCTATGCCACTGATGGTGTAAAAGTGTGTTTCACTAGTGTAATCATTTGACTTCTGTCTTTACCCCTACCCTAACATAAAAGGATGTCATGCAACAAATTGAGGCCTTGACCATCTGTACTCAACAAGCCTTAAACACCACCTCAACTCGTCTTCTTCCTAAATTAAGAAAAATTAATGTGGCAAGCCATCCTCCAGCCATCTCTGGATGACATTAGACAGTCTAACAGCAGCATAGTAGGGGATATGTCCAATTGTCAAACATAAATATTTTTCATACATTCTTGATCCTCCTAATATCTCAATGGCTGTTCAAGATATTAAACAACAGGTTAAAGCCATGTCAGATTCTAAAATTCCCTAGATCTTCTTCTTACCCTATCTGTGGAAGGATGTTTGGTGGAAAAATTTGTTGATTATATTCATAATAGACTTGATGATCTTATTATTTGGCCCATGTATACTTAATCATTCTTTGCTCTTGTTGCCTCCAAACTTAAATCTATATACCTTAATGTAGATGAAAATGCCTGACATCTATCAAGGGCTTTTAAACTGAACCTCTACAGAATATCTCTGACTGCTGATCTTAACTGTGACCTCAGTTCTGGTTTGGGGCTTTTCAAGGTAGCAATACAATACAGGACACATAGTTTATAGAATTATTTTCCAGTAGTTACCCAAAGAATCATATACAAAATAAAGCAGGAAGTCGGTCCACACAGTAAATACCAAAGAATCCAGCTGAGGGCCTGGATCCTAATACCCTGCATGAGTTCTACTGAAGACCTAGAGCCCATAACAGTGCCTTCCGCAAGTCCAACTGGAGGCCTAGAGCCCATGGCAGTGCTTCATGCAGGTCCATTTCATGGATCTGTACTGGGAAAGCCCAAAGATCAGTGGTGGAAGCTAGACAGTCTGTGCCATCAGGATGAATGATCTGTGCTAGCAGGCGTAAGGGTCTGAACTGGTGCCAGGAAGCAATGCTCAAGGTAAGCGCCAGAGTTCCCCTGAAAAGTAGCACAGCCATCCTCAACAACAGTGAAGTCCTGAGCTCCTCTCAGGAAAGCTAATGTGACAAGCTGCTCCAGAAGGTTGAGCAGTGCACCATCTTTCCTTCTGGAACCAGGAAGTGATGCTTAAGATGAGGACCAGAGCTCCCTCAAAGTGAACCACAACCATCTTCAGTGACAATGAGGTCCCAAACTCCTCCTCTGATAACCAAGTTCACCAGGAAAGCCAGCATAACAAAGTAACCCAGCAGAATAACCCAAGAGAGCTTCCAACAGCTCCCCTACAGCTTCCATAAAAACCTCTCAACAGCTTCTCTAGTTCTGCCTCTTGTGCTGCTGGCAACAATCCTCAGGAGGGCCTCCCACACCCAGCACCATGCTAGTTCAGTTTAGCTGGGTGTAACCAGCTGACCACCAGTAGGGGGCTCTACCACAACCCCCTTCACCAGAAGTAGCCTTCACCCTTGCCCCCTCACAGCATTTAGGAGTACCTTTTTAGAGGGCTTGGTGGACAAAGTATAGGCAATCAGACTGATCTAGGCCCTCAAGGGAATCAATACAGAGGATGAGTCTACAACTACAGCTGAAATTACATCCGTTTAAGTTCAGACCTCAGGATAAAGACAGAATGACCAGGCCTATACGCTTCCCCAAGGGATAAGCAATGTGTTATAATCAGTATCACCTGGGCCAATGACTCTAGATAGACATCAGTCACCCAGATGGGTGACCTGGATCTCCTGATTCATCAACAAGAAAGGTCCTTGTTCTTTCCATGAACACTTACTATATGACTTGCTTCCCCATTAGGTAAACATTACCTCAGTGACTATACTTACAAGCTTGTTAATTAATCGTAGTTTTGTCGCACATTGTACCCTGCTCGTAATTTGCTCTATGAAACTTCCTTTTAAAAATTGGTCTCCTTAGCAACCCACTGGGCCCACTCTTGTTTCTTATGAGTTCTCTCTCCCCCGCAAAATTTCGTACTCTTACACTCTGTTGTTCCTTAAAATTCAGTCTTCAGTTTTAGAGAACACAAACCCAGCATATCTGACATCTAGGAAGTTGAGAGTTAAAATATGTCCCTTAGGTCATCTAAAGGTCCTATATTACTTTCTTAGATTTTATTTTTTCATTGACAAAAACTTTATTTTGAAAAGCATGCTGTTTAAAAATGCATCCTCACTTTAGAACAGCTAAACTAAGCCAATCAACATATATATATATATATATATATATATATATTACTTTACATTCTTAATTTTATGTGTGTGTGCAAAGAAAATACTATGCTTTCAGCAATTTGTTTAAAAAATGCGATTATATTGGTATTAACTGTGGTCACTATGTTGTGCAATGGCTCTTCTGAACTTTTTGATTCTAATTGAAATTGTGTATGCTTTCTCACTTCGCCAACCTTCCACACCCACCCTTCTACTTTTTACCTTTCTGCTGTATGTTTGCAATACAATAGCTTCATTTCTGATACCTGAAGTAAGTCATAGCAGTGAGATCTGCATCCCAAAGGGCTTAAGTGACTCTGACCCTGCAGCACTGCCTATGGGTTCAGATCTCATGCCCTGTGCAAAGCCAGCCTTTGCACACTCCTTGTGGCTTTCCTCAGACACTGCGCATGCGCTGGGCTCTCTGTTGTACTTTCCGCTTCACTTTCATGACGTCAAGAATGGCCCTCTCAGCTGCTTGGCTGCTCAAGCCTTTTTCCTGAAACTGAGGTGGAAGCCTCCCTGAGTGCAGCTCTTGGATTCTGCACCCCTATAAAACGACACCATATAAAGGATGGAGAGCCTGCTCCTGGCTTGAGGAGCAGTCAGACTCCCTTGTATCATGGCTGTACACATCTCCAAGTGTCTGGATGGCTCAGTGTTACAAACAAAGTCACCAGTATTATGAACTAAATCACCCTAGGTTGCTTCTTTTCTCCTTCTCTGGCTAAGTACCCTTGGGCTGTCTTCCCAAAGTACCTCATTTTTGCAAAGCTGAAGGATGTGGTTCTTCTGGTTCTTGTGCTGCCCTCAAGCCATCTTTTTGAAACATTGCCCCATTATAAACTATTTGACTTCTTTTTATCATCAATCTTTGCAACAACCAAGCTTTTCACTCTGTCTTTGCAAGATTTTCTTCTTGGCAAAACTGAAAACTCTTTAAATGGGATTTTGCTCCCATCTCTCACAGTATATCTCACTAAAAACAGGAATCAGTAACTATGGTAGAGCCTGAATGTTGGGCTGCCTTGAAATTTCCTCTGCCAGATTAATCTGCTACTCTTAATCACCTACAAAGTATCAAGACATGAACAAAATGTAGAGATTTTTCTGGCAGAGTATAACACACATGGCCTAGAGTCCAGCCACCATTGAACTTCTTCCCAAGTGAAACCCTGGAGCCTGGTCTTTACTGTTTGCGTTTCTATCAGCATTCTGATCTTCTGAGCTCTAACCAAAATCTCACATCTTGCTTGGTTTACAGTATTCTAAGGCTGCTTCTCTAGCTGACATCTCCTAGCCTTTCCTACTTGCTCCTGCAAACCAATTCCAAAGGCTTTTGAGCCGTATGCTCACAGAAACAACCCCACTGCCCAGGTTCCAAAATATGTCTTAGTTACTTACTTTGGTCATCTCTAAGATACAACCCACAACTTACAGCACGACAGTTTTGCTTTGGCCCAGGTTTACAGTCCATAGCCAGCTGGCTCCAAGGCAGCACAGCACGGCGGGAGCCGTGGTGGTGGGCCTGTGGAATATGTGGGCCATTTGTGAACTTGAAAGATCACTGGCAAATGGAAACAGGAGGGGAAGAGGCTCGTAGCATGATGCCAGGGAAGCAGTGAGTGAGGGGAGGGAAAGATGGCCTCCCTCCCCAGGCAGTGGCCTACCTCCTCCAGCCAGACACCACTTCCTCACAGCACGTCAAAAATAAGCCCCTATCATCCAGTTACCTTAGGCATGTAAGCCACTTTCATAATTTAGCTATTGTGAATTGTCCCATGAATGTGTATATATATATATATATATATATATATTATATATATATATAGTTTGTTTGTTTGTTTTTTGAACACACCTAACTCTCTAAACTTTTCTGACTCTGTAACTGAGGATTGTATTACAAACCACAGTACTACTTCCTTTAAATTAAAGATTTAAATGTTCTCATTTATCCTAAAAATGCACAATAATTATTTTTTCCTGTTGTTATTTTTCGGTCTTAAGCACTTTTGCAGTAATATACAACTTATTACACACCCATATAAATACTTATATATAAAATGACTTTATCTCTTTTAGAATGATAACCAGAAAAGGCATAGCAGGGTCAAGTGGAATTTCTATTTTTAGATTTTTTTGAGGTATCGCCTTACTGGTTACCATAGTCATTTTACTAGTTTACGCTACCAACAATGGGGGAGAATTCTTTTTTTCCCAAAAGTTCCGCCATCATTTGCTGCTTTTTGAGTCCTTAATGATAATCACCCCTACTGGAATAAGATGAATCTCAAAAGAGCATTTATCAGGGTTAATATCCAAAAATCAATTGTTTAGTCCAATGTTGTGACACTTTTATTCTCATCGAAAAATACAGAAAAAAAATTTTGGACTTGGTTTTCTCTCTCCATTCTTCATGGTTTGGGGGATTTGAACCACTTGTTTGCTTTTTCTTTTTCTTTTATTTTAATTCTTTTTCTTTCTTTTTTCCTTTTAGTCTTTTTATTTTTCTTAAATGTTTTGCTTTCTCATGTTTGTTCTTGTTCTTTGCCTTTATCTGATTCTGCTAATTTCCTTAATAGGAATCCTTATCTATTTTTTTTCTCTTCTTCATCTTCTATCACTTAATTTTTCAAATTTTTCTTATTTTCATTCTCTAGTTTCCTGTGTCCTCTTTGTTAGTATAAGCATTACATTTTATTAAGCTTTAGTTAACTAACTCTGTATTATCACTATTAAGTTCTTTTGATGGTGGAGATCTAGTTATCATGGAGAAAATATACTTATTATCTGTCAATAATTGGTTTGTCTCAGTGTTTTTACTATAATCATGGTCTCTTTTCTGTTTTTACAGGTGATCCATTTTTCTAGTATTTTTACCTGTTCTGGCCTTACATTTAAATCTTTATTTAACATATTTTAATGAAGTTTTCAATATGTGTATATATATATGATATGGTAGTTTTATTTTTTTAAGTAAATATTGAGTTCTTCCAACACTATTGTGTGGTTTTGGCAGCATTGTCAAAAGAAAGGTGACTACAAATGTCATTTTTTATTGATTCTGGGGCTTTCTAGTTTAGTGCATTGATTTATGTGTCTGCTTTAATGCTAGCACATGAAGTTTTGATTGTTATAATTTTGTAGTATGTTTTGAATTCAAAGAGGACCATGGATCCCGTGTGTTCCTTTTGCTTTCATTTTGTTTTGATTTTTACTTTGTCTTTTTTTCATTCAGTATTATTTTCACTTTCTTAATTTTTAAACATACTAGGCCTGGGGAGATAGCTTGGTGGATTAAGTGCCTGCCTGGCAAGTATAAGTACTTGGTAGATTAAGTACCCTGCCTGGGTTTGCTTCCTGGCACCACATGCCATACAGTCTGGAAACTGGGCATGGTGGCACATGCCTGTAATCCCCATGCTGGGGAGGCTGAGACAGGAGCTGCATAGCAAGATCCTGTACCAAGTAAATAAATAAATAAAAATTAAAGTTAAAAGTTAAAAAAAATTAACACATCTAACTCTCTAAACACTTTTCTGACTGTGTAACTGAGGATTGTATTACAAGCCTCAGTTTGTATACTTCCTTTATATTAAAATTATAAATTTTCTCATTTATCCTAAAAATGCAAAATAATTATTTTTTCCTGTTATTTTTCAGTAGTCTTATTTTTCAGTAACAAAATATGACATGCCCATATAAATACTTAATCTGTCTTAAATGTTTGCATCTTTGTTTTTTAAACTAATTCTGTCAAATGACTTCCTCTCAAACTTAATTAAAGATATTTTCAACCACATCTTCACTCAAGCAGTTTAGTACTTTTCAGTTCAGATTAATGTACAATAATTTAAGGTGAAATAGAGCTGTGACACATATATACTTCACTAGGCACTGTGACAATTTTTAATGTGTTTTTTATTCTCTCCCCAGAGCTGAAAAGGAGGCGCTATCAGTGTTATTTACTTTTTAGTCAACGAAGAGAAACCAGAAGATTGCCTCATCTAAGAATTTATGTGCAATAAAGAAAGGAGGTAAAATTCAAACCCAGATAAGTAGATTCAAAGCCTGTGTCTTAGCCATTGAGCTGTGATGATATAGGTAGATCTTTGAAATTTTTGACTGTAAGTACTTCTTTTCTTCTTCTTTTTTTAAATGTATTTTTAGTACAGAGCCTACAAGGTCTCACTACAAAGAGTGGACTTGTAGTTATCCTCCTGTTTTCAGCCTCCCAAGCACTAGGATTACAGGCACATACCACCATGCCCAGTCTCAGTCTGTCTCAGTGTGCCCCAGGGGCAGGGCCGACATGGCACCAGGGATCCAGCCCCGGTCCCTGCACCTGCCTAAGCAGCATGTTAGTCTGCTGAACTATCTGGCTTGCCAAGGACTTCATTTCTGAGACCAGATTTTTTTGAGGAAGGTGATGCACCTTATGTTCAGGTGTAGGCATTAGTATTTCCTGGATTTTTCTGTCACTCTTTGTTTTTACTGATGTTGGAATGAATACCCTAAACATTTGACTTCCTGTTTTGGCTGTGGAGTAGCTCTGTAATTACTATTTGTTTTTCTAAGTACCCATCATAGAGCCTTAGGTGAATGTTTGTTTTATTAAGATAAAATGCTTATATTCATTAAGCTGTCTCCTTTTGGTACTTTCTTTGTAAGAAAGTATAAGAATAGTTTTGAAAATTTTACTAACTCTCATCACAAATGTTAATGGTTTTTCCAGGTTACCATAAATACAAGAGCAATATAGAATATTCAGTCAATTCAAATGCTGACTACAAGGTTATGGCATTATGAAAAAAAAGATGTTGAAATATATATTTACAGTCTGGATATCCATCAACAGATGGACAGATAAAAAATGCGATGTATACATAATGGAGTAGTATTTAGCCAAAAAGAACAACAAAATCATATGATTTGCAGTAAAATAGATGGAACTCGAGACCATCACGTTGTACAAAATAAACCTGTCTCAGGAAGTTAGGTACTGAGTGTTTTCTCTTAAGTGCACTGTACAAAAATGAAGTAGTAGAAGGAAGGGGGAAGAAAAGATAGCTAAGATGCACAACATAGCTAAGATGACGGCACTACTAATTTCTATTAGTTCATTTAAAGGAACACTCAGTGCTCATATCACTTGGTCAATTTTGCATGCCTGTACCAGGTAATCTGAGCAACTAATTCAAAGACAACAATATGCAATATAGTAACAATCATTAACTTCTTATTATCTTGTTTTAAAATTATATATCATTTTATTGTACACATTTTATTGTAGAAGGAAGATAATAGAAATATATTTTTACCATCTAGATATCCATCAATAGATGAACAGATAAAAAATGTGGTGTATACATAATGGAGTAGTATTTAGCCAAAAAAAAATAACAAAATCATGTCCTTTGTAGTAAAATGGATGGAACTTGAGACTATCACGTTGCACCAAATAAACCTGTCTCAGAAAGTTAGGTGCTGAATGTTTTGTCTTAAGTACTGTGTAATAATTTCCCCCTTCCTTCTACACCTTTCCATCCATCCATCCATCCATCCATCCATTCATCCATTCATCCATCAATAAAAGAAAGATGTCAAGAGACTAGAAAGTACAATTGTAGAGATGGAAAAGCATAACAAAGGAGAGGAGAAGAAAGAAACAAAGGGTAACAGGGAAGGGAATTAACTAAATATATTGTATGCATATACTAATATACCAGAACAGATTTCATTGTTCTGTATGATTAATATGTAACATATTATTAACATAAATAAATGAAATACAGCTTTAAAATCATTAGGTGATTTAAAGATGCAGGTAAACATACATTTTTCCACAAAATTAATATTTCAGAAACTCATTTAGGTACTAGAGATGAAAGTATTTCATTAATACTTACATTACTGGGGATTGAACACAAGGCCCTTGACCTGAGCTATATCCTTAGCCCTTTTTCAGTTTTATTTTGAGATAGGGCTTCATTAAGTTACAATTTTGCTCATGTTGGACACAAATTTGCTATTCTCCTGCTTTAAAGTCCATAGTTCTGAGATTATGTGTGTGTCACTATATTTAGACACATGCCCAATTTTACAATCTATATTTCCCTTAATTTGAGACAAAAACAATAAAAATGATATATAATTTTAAAACAAGATGATAAGAAGTTAACCATTGTTACTATCTTGCATATTGATAGTAATATGCAAATTAGTTGTCTTGAAATTAGTTGCTCAGATTACCTGGTACAGGCATGTAAAATTGGCCAAGCGATATAAGCACTAAGTGTTCCTTTCAATGAACTAATAGAAATTAGTAGTGCCGTCATCTTAGCTATCTTGTGCATCTTAGCTACCTTTTCTCCTTCCTTCTACGACTTCTGAAATGAGGATTTATCTTAAAATGAATTGCTGTTGGCTAAGTAGCAGTCCTATTGTAAATACCTCTGCCTACGTGCCTCTTGAATTTGATCACGGATGTTTATATTGCCATCACTTCCTTTCTCTTATTTGCCCTGAAACAGAAAGAGACAGAGAGAGAGACACACAGAAACACAGTGATAGAGACAGACAGAGATAGAGATAGAGACAGAGACAGAGACAGACAGAGATAGAGACAGAGACAGAGACAGAGACAGAGACAGAGCTTGTCAATGAAAACATACTTAAAAGGATTATACTAATTTTCTGCAAAAGGCAAGGAAGCAGAACATTGTGATACTGGATAAACATTTATGTTTGAAAAAGGCACTTTTTTATATATACTGATTTAAAGTACTAGGTTATAGTTTAGGACACACCCGTTTTTTTTCTTGGAGGCATAGAAGTCATTCATATAGAAACTATGAAAAGATTGCACTTTTAAATTATTAATGTCTTCTAATGTCTGCTGTTGCTAGCCTAAAAATCTAAATTTATTGTTGTATAGAAAACACACAACCCTTAAAGAAAACATCCATGCTAAAAGAAAGTCCAGAAAATCTTAGTATTGTTTGATGAAGCACTCACTGGATGTAAAAATCATTGCTTGCACATGTTTGTGTCATTTATTCTCATGTGTTTTTGCAATGGAGTTTAATAAATAGCAAAAAAAAATCGATTTGTATGTAATTTGAAACTCCTGTGTGGATCTGTTTTTTTTTTTTTTTCCTTTTCCCTAGAAGTGCTACTCATACAATAGATAATTAGTTTTGAAATCTCTTCTGAAACCCAGAAACAAAGCAGGAGGGTCTTAGGGAAACAAAAGATAATGAGGTAGAGGTATATAAGCAACAGCCGGAAATATATTCTTATAACCAATGAATTAAAACTGTTAAAATGCATTTTAAAAACACGATTATCAGGGCTGGCGAGACAACTCAGTGGATGATGTGCCTGCTTACATAAGCTGAGGGACTAGGGTTCGATCCCTGGCACCACATGTCATGCCAACCCTCACCCCCCCACCCCCAGTGCAATGAGCCAGTGACCAAGCCTGGGCATGGTGGTGCACGCCTGTAATCCCAGTGCTAGGGAAACTGAAAACAGGAGGATCATTATGAGTCCAAGCTGAACAAACAAATAAATAAATACACTATTATCAATGTAAAAAGTAAGTGAAATATAATAAGTGTTGATGCAACCTCATACACAAAGACAACTGTCATAACCAGGGCCACAAATTTGCTGCTTATGGGTGCAATAAGGGCAGAAGATGGTGGCATGTTTCAAAGCCCACAGAATGCAGCAACTTGTAGACTCTACGTTTCTGATATTAGATAAAAAGAACAGGATTTTTCGCTTCTGTTTAAAACTCAGAAGGCCTGAGGCACGTGTGGTATTGCCTCTCGGTATTCTCAGCTCTCGGGAGGCTAAAATAGGAAGCTCATTCACTGAGGCCCCATGGGGCTACTTACTGCGACCCCTTTCTCAAAAACAGGTATAAAAATTAGGAAATATCAGAAGATCTAGTAGTACTGAACCCACATTCACACAAAACAAATCTAAGTGGGTTGGAGAACAGGCTGGCTGTTTGGTGGGGGAACAGAATACATGCCTTTTAGTTTGCTGTAGTCTCGGTGTGCTCTATTTCTCCTGCAGTTAGGACTCAGGAGTAGCACAGGTCGTAAGCTAGGGGACACGGCTTGAAATTATAAATCAGTAAAAGACAACCCTGCCTGTAGGCAAGTTTATGGATTTCTGAAACAGAAGTCTTAAGAGTAGACAACCCAGATGATAATTCAACACCCACAGTATTAGAACTGTTTTACCAGCAGAATTGTCAGCACTGGAATCATCATCATGACTACTCAAGCAGCTATTGAATTCCTAAAATAATTTGAATAACATGTCACACACTTTATAGCCGCTGTTCACTCAACTAATTTTTGTAGACATTTTTAGAAAGCAGCAACCAGCCAGAGAGGTATACAAAGTGAATCTGTTTAATTATTTTCTTGGAGTACAAGTAGGTACTTGTACAAGTAGGCACAGTACAATAGGTGGATACTACCCAAATAATTACACTAATTTTTGTTTATAACTATGTGACATACAATATGTATATACCCATGTACAGTGTGTATAGTGTAATATCAACAACATATGACATGGGCCAGGGAAATAGCTCAGTAGAATAAGCACATGCCTGGCAAGCGGAGTGCCCTGAGTTCCATCCCCATTACCGCAAACAAAACAAAAAACAAACAAACAAACAAACAAAAAACATAAGACATATTCCATAGTACATGCATATATGTTTGTATGTTATTTATATATTTACAACGTATAGATGCATAATTATGTTTAAACAGTATGAGTCTGCTGATGCTCATCACTATTTAACCTCAAAAATTGTTGCTTATGACAAATTCATACACTTTGGGGGAAGAGGGAAAATACTCGTCTTCTGCTCCCAATCTTGCGCTCTCATGCAGGGAGCTTCCAGCCCTCCTGGTCTCTTTGCCCTGCCACAGCCCAGGTCACATGTTGTACTCTGTGATCATGAAGTAACTTATTTATTCAATGCATTTGAAAGGCACTGGCCACTGGAGTCCTGCTTCTAACATCCCCATTTTCCTTTCTGTGGACTGCCATCCGGGATTCTGTGTTGCTTTTCCCAACTATAAGACTAATGAGAAGTCAAAATCTATCTATGACTTCAGAACATAGCATGTTGTCAGAAGGAGTAGAGTCATGCTTAAGGCCCCGTCTGCCTGGTTCCTATCTTTCTGTTTATTTGAAACCAGGTACCACAGTACTTGTGTTACTAGAAGCAAACCATGTTCTACGCTAGAGACAAGTATGGAGAAGGAATGATTTTTTGACTGGTGAATCAGAAAAGCCTTTTTTAAACAAGTGACATTTAAACTGAGAAGTAAAGGCTGGCTGGGAGTGGGCTGTGTGTGCGGTGCTTGCATGGGGGAGGGCAGACATTTGTTCCAGGCGAAGAAGAACATTTGTAAAACCTCAGAAGCAGCAAAGAGGAGGATCCCTGGAGGAACCGAAAGAAGGTCTTTCAGCCACACAGTGAATAAAGTAGAACAGAACAAGTTGGAGCTAGAGAGGTTGCTGAAACATGTGGGGTCTTCCACCCATGCCTAGGATTTGAGATACTTACGAGAAGAACAAGTTAAGGGAATTTAAGAGGGAAGTGAATAATCAATTTTATTTCCTTATTTTATATAATCTTCAAAAATCCTTGAGAGAAAATAATGTTATGCTCACAGTTCAGCTGAACAGACATAGATGCAGAGATATAAAACTGTAAATGTGTTAGTTGTTAATACAAATAATTCCAGGGCTCACGTACTGAACTGGAACCCACTATCTACTGCATGAAAAATTCATAGCATGTGTGCAGGTGTGGACTATTACTAGCACATAATATATATGAACAATTCACAGGGCTTTTTGAGGTGCGAATTATACTACCCTGTATTTATAATTTTGTGGACAGTATAGTGGATTCAGCTTTTCAGTCTCTACAGTAAAACACATTGTTAGTGAAGATTCCTATCTTCTATCTGATCATTTTTCAGCGTGTGAAACGTAACGTGCTTTGTCAGCGCTCCTGAGCAGCAGGTGCAGCCGGCCAGAGGCCTCGCCCACATGTCCGTGTTTCCTCACTCCATGGGGCTTCCGTAGCATCCCGTGTAATAGTATTGTATTCCCCCGCCCCGTGGAAACTCTTATACTGCACTACTGCAACTTAAATCTGGTTTAGCTATCCAAAAGCACGGTGTCTGTCCAGTAAAGTTTGCAAGTGTTTTAAGGAAACTGTGGTAGTCATGCCTGAATGAACTCTGCTTTCTTTCACTCATAAAGGAACTACTGCTTACGCATTCACTCAGCTGTGAATGCTTGGCTTTTTCATTACAGTTTCTAGGACACTAGAAAAGGAGATTTTTGTTTTTCATTCATCTCTAGAAAAAAAAAAAACCCAAGAAAATAAAACAGCACTGGAATCTGAGCCTTGTCTTTATGCTCTGGGTATAGATAATTTTTAATGAACCGATACATTTTGTTTTTAAGAGATAGCAGTTTCATTCAGCACAGCGTCTTTACAAAGTGAAAGTATACTTCGCAATAAAAAGCAGCACATTTTAACAACCATCAAATGAGTAAATATGTTAATGAAACAGCAGAATTCAACAGAGGACAGCTAAATATGCAGGAAATATTTTTAGTCTTTCTTCCATTTTCACTTTCAAGCTGTACTTTTGAACTTTTCTCCTGCCCCTGAATAGAATACAGGGTGTGGCTTCTAAGTTTTCTGATCTGTGTGGATGACAAGAACAGGCTGATTTATGTGATAGAAAAGCCCAGCTTGCTCTAGCCCACAGACCATTCATAGTCAGTCTAACCGATATGAAGCCTACTATCCTCCATTGGCATCTTGCCCCCCACAAGCCTGTGATCCTTTGACGGGTAGGACAAGGAGGAAAGGGGGCTTGGGAGAAGCGCAGTCCTAAATGGTGGGTACAGTTACAATCTTTCCAGTTTTGTCTTTCCTAATTTTCTCCTTCAATCCACCCCTGGCCCACCTTTACCCTGTGTGTTCTACCTGCCGCTGCTGAGATGTGGGGAATTCTTCCTCTCAGGCAGCAGCTTTCGACAACCCTCTTGGGCCCTTTTTAGCTTCAATACACAAAGTGCCTCCAGAGGCCCACATAAAACTTCTCCCATACTCTGTACCGTCTAGCGAAGAGCAAGGTACCCAGCTGGCATTTACTTCGGGTGAGTGAGCTTTGTCCTAATGTCTTCAAATACGCTTTCCACATCATGTAGACGGTGAGTAAGAATACAAGATGAGACCTTTTGGCCAAGTATATATTGTTATAGACAGAGTACGAAAGGAATGATACTGTATCAACAGAAATGGAGTCTCAGTATTGCAAAAGTATGCATGTATGTGCCAGTTGTTATATTTATTAAATGGTACACATAAGCACTGGATTTATATTTATTAAAAATGATCCACCTGCAGGTCCAGAATGCCAGTTATTTCTCTTGTGCTTCACAGCATCTGTATGAATTCAATTGATTCTGTTATTGACAACATTTTATAAAGAAGGGCGCTCAAAGGCACTATCCAATGCCACCTGTTTTGGAAGCGGCCGAGCGGGAATTCAAGCTTAGTATCACCATCAGATACGGATGTGGAGGCCTGGCTCTCTGTAATCATTACATCAGAGAATCTCCCTGTGGGAAGGAGTGTTATTAGCTTAAGTGGTGAGCGGAGCTACGCTATTAAAATGGCCTTTTACATCTGTAGCCAAAGTTTTCCCGGATAAGAGACGTTAGCAACAGCTTTCATCTCTGTGTCTGTTGATAGAAATCTTTCACCAAATGAGGTATATCCTGAGTGCAAGCCTGTACATGACTACAAGCTTCTTATTAAACAATAAAAATAAGGGGAAGGGCCTGGATTTAAAGTATTCCACCCACTCCTTCACATATCTTTTTGAGTATCCTGTCAGTAGTAGTCACCGATGTCTTCATTCACATTTGTGTCTATGGTTGAGGAAATTTATAATTCCGTTATGATTTCTAGGAGTTTAGGTATGCATTTGAAATTCAAATTCATGGCCAGGTAGGGCTGCACACATTTGTAATCCCAATTACACTGGGAGGCTGAGGTAGAATTGCAGGTTCAAGCCCAATCTTGGAAACATAGCAGCAGTGAGATTTTATCTGAAAATTTAAAAAAAAATTTTTTTTTAAAGGTGGGTGGAGATATACTTAGTTGAAAGGTTCTGGGTTCAATCCCATTACTGAGGGGGAAAAAGTATAAATAAGGAAAGAAAGAAAGAATTCCTTCTTTTAAAGTTTACTTTAAAAAATGAAATTACATATCCTCGTGACATCTCCTTTTTTAAAACAATGTTATGATATTTTCTTTAAATTGATAAATTGCCCAGTTTGGGTTGGAACTTGTGATCCTTCTGCCTCAGTCAGCATCCCAGGGTGCTGGGATTATGAAACTGTACCACCAAGTCTGGCTTTTTGTGACACCTTGGTAAAGAAAATAATTTTGTAAATCATATAACATCACATGAGAAAAAAATAAATTCAATTACATTCCTAGACAGGTTATTTTCAAGCCATGTTAACACAGTATCACTTCAAAATAAATAGATTTGCTTAATACGGAAGATAGTATGTCAAAACTTTGAAGAGATTAGAACTCTTGGCTTTCAGGACGACAGGTGCCCTAATGGCAAAGTCTGATAGGGAATAATGAGAAATGAACCAAAGGACAGTCCCTGGGAATGAATAGCCACTTTTTAATGCGCAGTGTTTAAATGGCTTCAAAGAGCAAAAGATAGAGCCATGAAAGCACCTGACTAATGGTTAGCTGTGACAGGACAGTTATGTCAGCAGAAATTCACAATGCTCTCCAGTGGCTGCTACAGCCAATCAGGAAATTAGTATTTCTAAATCAGATTATAATTAGGCCTATAATTGCTTTGGGGAAAAAAAGTGACTTGTTCAAATAAGCCCCCATTATGCTTCAGTCAAGATTCTCCTGGAGGGAGACAACCTGCTTGGGCCTCTCTCCTGTCCCTCTCTCAGACAGGAGCTTTCTTTCCCACAATGAATATATTCTCCTCATAAAAAAGAAAAGATTCTCCTGGAAAATGAATGACATATATTTATCATATCAAAGCCTTCAAGGAGTTCCTGAAGGAAAAAAAATTAATTTTATGTGTAATTTAATGTAACATTTCCTAGATTTATTTGATAAGGGAATCAAATTTTTAGTTTACTGAACTATACCTTAACAAATATGATTCTAGGGGCGAGGGAGATAGCTCAGTAGAATAAATGCCAGATTATGGAAATACCAAGATGCCCATCACATGAGGAATGGATGAAAAAGGTGTGGTATTTTTATATAATGGAGTATTACTCAGCTATAAAGAATGATAAACTCTAAGCCTT
>NDGN011338683.1:0-13261 GCA_002564285.1 Tympanoctomys barrerae | reverse complement strand
TGCACCGAGCCCCGGACGCCGTGCTGCGGACCAGGAGCTGAGCTTCAGGACTCAGTTCTGTGCTTCTCTCACCCCTTCTTCAAGCAGGAGGGGGCTCCGGTTTGCAGAACCAAGGGCAGGTCACCCTGGTGTGACCTGGGCGGCAGGTCCCAGGGAGACCCTACCCCAAGGCCATCCTGTCATCCTTGCCTCTCCCTGCCCCTCCTCCTCCACCTTACTTTTCCTCTCCCTCTCCATGATTCCCAAAGAAATCTATGTTTTCTTTTAGAAAAATATCAGGGCCAGCCAAATAGCTCAGCAGATTAAAGTGCCTGCAAGCAGGTGCATCAGTGGGGATTCCATCACTGGGCCTGCCGTGCCAGCCCTGCTCGGGGGTGCACTGAGACAGTGATTGAGACTGGGTTTGTGGGTGTGCACCTGTAATCCCAGCTCTTGGGAGGCTGTAAACAGCCAGATCACTATGAGTCCGATCTAGTAATGAGACCCTGAACACCCTGTAGACCCTTTCCTAAAATAAAGAAAAAAGAAAAAGAAAAGAAAAATATCTTTCTCTATCTGTATCTAATTCTTCTCCAAACACAAACTATTTTGGCATCAACTATACTTAAATATCATTTACATCAAACTCCACTTTGAATTGGTATGCATAAAGTAGTATCTTTATGAAATTAGTTTTTCTATTGAAAATTTTTATAAATTACTCAGTCTTCAGTTTTCTAAGTGTTTACTTTTCCAAGAAAAATGTTGCAAAATGAAATGTCCTTTTATTCACAGCTATTATTCAATTTAAACATAAATCTCTTGTCATTTTACAGATAAATTATATATGGATTAAAATAATTGCCAAGTACTTTTTGCCTTTCTATATGTTTAGCTCAACTAAACTTTTATAAATTTCATTTCCCAAATTAAAATCTTTGACAAAATATCTATTAATTTTAGAGTTGCTATTTTATAAATACCAGTTGCACAGAAGCAATGAAGAAATTAGTTACGGGATATGAGAGTCTGAGTGTCCCTTGAGAGGTCTGGGACACTTTTCCATTTGTATAGCACGGGTTGTTTTCATTAATTTTGCTAGTTTCTGAGCAAGCCTTTTCCAGTAAATCTTATTAAGGAGTATTTCTTTGAATATTCTTCCCTAAATTATCTCTGGGCTTCTAAAACTGCATGGCCTCTCCTTCACCTCTTCCATATTTTCTTAGCTACCTTCCATGCCTCTTCTGTTTGATTTGTATGTGTGGATTATGGAATTCTTCTTTGTATGTCATCATGTTGACTTGCTGCACTGCACAATTTATTTATGTATGTATATATGTATGTATGTATGTATTTGGTACAGGGTTTCACTCCACAGCTGGGACTCATAGTGATCCTCCTGTTTTCAGCCTCCTCAGAACTGGGATTAAAGACATGTGCCAGCCTCATTCGCAGGCTCAGCGCACCCTGGGGACGTGGTCGGCAGGAATGTGGGGCTACGGATTGAACCCTAATCCTTGTACTTGCCAAAGCAGGCACTTAATCCACTGAGCTATCTCACTGGCCTAATTCATTCTTACTCAAATTGTAGCAGCCGTGCTGTAGTCCCTGGCCAGGATACAGCAACTGCACTTGAGCAATCGTTGCGTAATTGATCCGAAAGTCTCTGGATGTCTCTGGATGATCCAAAGGCCAAAAACTGAAAAGGGAAGACCCACTCGGGAGCCGGGTACCAACCAGTAGGCTTCAGCCTGGACAGAAGAAACAGCCGGAAGAAGCAGGAAGTCTCCTTTCCTTCGTAGGAGGAGCTCTAGGGCTCCTTGCTTTGACTGGTTGTTTCCAGGCCCTCAAGTTCCAGTACAGACTGCAGCCGCTCCCGGAAGACCTTCGACCTTCCTGTGTGCACGGGCGGCAGACTCCGGGGGGCTCTGCCCTCCACCCTTGTCGGGGCCCTTGACCCTCCTGCGTGCAGAGGGGCGTTTTGCTTTCCATCACCCCTGCCTCTGTAGGTGGCCACTCTATGCCTACTTCTTAAATCCTTGATGTATGTGTATATATATATATATATATATATATAGTACTAGCTGATACATCCTTTCAGGTAGTACTATTTCTAGTTGTGTGACATAGGACTTCCTCACCATAACCTGCTTCTCTGACTATGATATAAACATAATGTAAAAGACCAATTTGAGCTTCACATAATGGCCCATAACTACAACCCCAGCATGCCGGGGGCTGAGACAGGAGGTCTACAGTTTGAGTTCATGCAGCCTGGAAAACTTAGGGGCTTAGCAGAGAATCTGCCTCAAATTAAAAGGAGAAGTGACTCATAGGAAAGACCCAGATTCAGCGTCCAATAGTGCTAAAACAATGGAGGCTAGTGTTATGATGAAATAATTTGTGTTCAGATACAAACCTTGAAAAGTAAAATTTTGAGGAAAGAGCGAGAGCTCTGGGACTCGCCGCTGTGTAAGCGGGCTTGTGCGGAGGAGTGTGCTTCGCAGTCAGATAACACAGGACTGCCCAGTTATGCACCTGCCATTAAAATACAATATTTTAGATATGTCTGTGGATACAGCAATAAAAAATTTCAAATAAACTTTTCTTCTTTGAATTATTTTTGTTTTCTGTTTCACAGTGTGTTTATCTTTATTCCTTTTCTTTGAGCAGTTTCTGTTTTGAATCTAGTGTTCTTTGGATCTTCATTATTATTTGAAAATGATGGACTGACTTACTTATCCAAGTAGTTTCTATGGTTTTCTTCCGGTGTGATGTTGGTACAGCATCCATTAGGTTTCATCTGCTCCACCTGGAGCCATTCCTTGGGGCTCCCTGTTGGTCAGGACTGCCTGAGTGGGGCATCCATGGAGGACGAGCTGACGCAGAGCAGCGCAGGCACAACCACTTCTTCAGAACTCCATTTCTTGTGCATGGTACGTATCAAAGGCTAAGGTTGCAGTCTCCTTCCTCAGTCCTCTGAAACTCTTGTTCCTGATGGCTTAGTGTTGCTGCAGTTTGATCATATTACATACTGGCTATAGATTCTTGCTCTCTCCTTCCTCAGGCCATCATATTTATTGTGTGAGTAGGCTACATACTGTAGCAGTAACATACTAGACAATTATAACTTTATAATGAAGAGAAGATGTTCTTTTGGCCAATGGCTTTGATGATTCTAAGCCTGACATGGGTAGCAGGTGGGGTCTGCTGGGAGTATCATGGTGCATGGCCAAGGGTTTTCAAAGGGAAAACTCCCAGCTCACAACTGGAGTACGGAAAACAACCAGAGGAGCAGGCATACTCTTGTATTAGCTCATCTCGAAGACCTCTGCAGTCCCATGACAGCTACGTGCTTCTCTCCACATGCAACTCTACCAGTGACTGGAAAATGTCCCAGTAGCCCCCTCACCAAGGTCCCAACACTTCTGCACACCACCATGCTGGTACCAACCACCCCACGCTGGAACCATCAGGGACACTGAAACCACATTCAAGCCACCACACTTATATAAAAGTTTTATTCATCCTGTTTTTATGTCAGATATTTATGTCTGCAATATTTAAAATAAAGTCAAAGTAGAGCCTGATTGATATGTATTAATGTATATTAAATCATCAACCCCTCAAAAATAAGATAAATGCTTCTACATTTCTACTTCTGAAATGGAGAACATATTTGATACATAAATTCTTAATAACATTCCTGATATAACTCAATTATTTGAAGGATTAAGATATCACATAGATGTTATCCCAGAAAGCCTAGATTGTTTTCCTATTAGTAAGTTCTGAAAAATGGAGGATTTTCTTATTGATTTTTTTTGCTTGTAGGATTTTATTTTATTTTTATTTCTAGAATCTTATTTTTCACAAAACCCAAATATTGAGGTATTTCATACAAGATTGCTTGAACTAAAGGTAATTTTTAAGTCTGAAATCTGTGACATTCCATGGGACTAAACACTATAATTCTCCAATTGAAACATTACCCCGTGAAACCCATGAAGACATAAATCCCTCTGTTTATTTGCAGAGTTCTATTTGTGGCTCTGCACATAATCTGCACTGTGTCTTCCCAGAGTGGCCTGTTGACCCGGTGGGCACCAGGGAGCTTTAGACCCTTGCCTTGCTAGATGGATATGTATATTAGCAGAGACACGCTTTAGTCTACAGCTCTGCACTGTGTCACATTTCCATTTGTCTCGTGCATCACTATATCTTCCTGATGCTTCCTGATGTCTTCAGATAAGTTATGCTCTTGTGCCAAAATGATTGTGCTGTCTCTGTTTTTATTGGTTTACCATCTTCCCAAGGGAACTGACTAAGAGGCATATTTTTGACATTGCTGTGAAGTGAAAGTTAACGTTGGATCCTGAGACAAAATCCTGAAAGTATAAAAGCAAGGAAAAAGAAAATCCTTCCTACTTGAAAAACAGCAACAACAAAAACCAAACAAACCAAAAAACCCACCTCTTGTTCTCTAATCTGGCCGTTCAAGTTTCTACAAAGGAAAAATAAAACATGTTATACGACCCTTGAAAGAGTGTCCAAACCAGAAGAGTCAAGTGCAGACTCTTCTTACATCCAGAGAGAATTAGATCATCCAAAGCACACATTTGCTGAAATGTGATTAGGTGGAAGCAGACAGCATTTTGGCGAAGGAAACCTGTTCTAAAATACTAGTTCTTGTATGTTTTTGTTTATGTATCATTTTGGGGACACTTACAATCCACTGTGCTGGCTGATTTACTGACTCTTTCCAGGCCCTGTCAACCTAAGTGCTCCTTTTGTAAGGCTATTGACTCTGGTGACAACAGAATACTAACTGTGTCATTATCAGAGATGTCCAGTCTTTAACAGCACTGCCAGCAATGGACACACTTGGGGAGAATGGGCAGGCCACCAGCTTTGCTAATAAACAAGCTTGTGTCTGTCTTCTAGCTAGACCACTAATAGTTACGTGGTGCGCCTTTGATGCGCAACCCTAGGAGGAATTTTTCCCTACTTCACAGTGTTACTGTGTTAATGTATATATAAATGGTTCTCAGTGTAGAATAGAAATTGACAAATATTTATTCTCCTTTTAGAATAATAACCCATCACTTGCATCCAGTTTTGAATAATAATACATCAGCTTTAAAAAAAAGAAACAATATTTCTGGTCATTCAGCTTCACATTTTTGGACAAGGACTTGGAGACCTTATAGGAGAAAGCTAATCCTGTGTTCCTCTTATAATCTGTGACTCTACTGAAGTTGTGCCTCCTCTGCTGTTAATTTCCAATCGTGAGACTGGATTTTTTGTAAAGAGAACGATTTGAGTATTCTGTTCTGCTAACTCAGATGTTAGAATAGTTGAAGGGTAATAAAATAATTGCCTCTTTAAAAATGAAGAGCACTTCAGGAATGCCTTTCAATCTCCATCACTGTTTAAATATGAAAAACAGGGGAAAGAGGCAATGTGGCTGATGGTATTAATTTATCAGGAAAAGTTTTGTTTATTTCTGAGAATGGCCATCAAAACCTTTTAACAATATACTCTGAAAATGGCTGACATCCTCCCCAAGGAAAAAACAAAGCCCATCACTCTGATATTGCATGTTTAATATTTTAATGAATTTTTAGGCCAAATGTATACATATGAAATATTCCTAGGTATAGCAAGCAACAGGTCTTCACTGAAGGAACACACACATCTGTTATCATATGTGATCCCTGACCCTTCTTCTCTGCAGCTTCCCTTGCCCTCTGGTTCTCCTGTGAGTGGGTTGAGAAGCTTTCTTCTGTCATGAACCTCCACTGTGACATTTCTGCCCTCTGCTCAGCTACCCGTGGATGGAAACCTCTGAAATCGTAAACCAGACAGCCCTCCCCTCTCATAAGTTTCAGTTGTGTGGTATTTTGTCCCAGTATCAGAAAGGTGGCATTGCAAACAACGATGACATTCTTGTGTAGATGCATACGTGAATATGTTGTTGTATATATACCCAGAAATTAGTTCCTAAATCCTGAATAAATGCATGTTTTACTTTCTAGAAAATTGCTGGTAAGTCTTCAAAATGTATTATAGCTTTTTAGAGTCCAAATCAAGCTGTTTCACACTGCCTAGCATTTGGTAAGGTCAATCCATTTTTCTTTCAGTCTTCTGATATATGCAAATTTAAATGTCATTATAGTTTTAACTGTGTTTATTTGATCACGGTAATTGTTAGGATAATTTTGTCAGTTTTAACAAATCAAAAATCTTCTTTTAAAAAGTATGTATCCAAATGGTTAATCATTTTTGTGGGTTGTTTTTGATTGCTAATATTTGAAGAATGCTTGCATTATACTCTCCTAAAAATCCTTTTACAGATCTTACTGTGAAAAGCACTTTCTGATGGTCTATGGTTTGTCTATTCATTTATTTAATGACATCTTTTGGTGAATAGAAAGCAATTTATAATTTTGCAAAGGAAACAAATTTTCTTTGATTATTGATGTTTTATTCCTGTAAAAGTTATCTACATGAAAGTTATGCAGTTCGCTTGATTCTATGTGGAAGACTCATGGGTATGTGCTTTAGTTTGGAGGACCCAGAAAGCCATTTTATTGTGGTGTTCATTGTGCTAATTGGAAAGACAATAATCAGATAATTTTTTCTTGATGTTAATGTTTTTCTGACTGCTGTAAAATGTTTCCTTTTTCTTTATTTATGAGCAAATATACATTGCACCATCAGCTGTGATTTTCTTTGTTCTGAGCATATGTACACCTTCTTCAATCTGTATATTGTGTTTTGTCAGCTTTAGAAATTTATTAATTATCTCCTCAAAAGTGTTTCTCCCCATTTGTATCTTTGTCCCCAGAAGTAATCTTAATTACCCCTGTAACCCTAGGATGAATACTCTTTTTCTCTTCCAGTTTTCTAGGTCTCTCTTCAACTTTACCTAATTTTTCCTATTTTTTTTTTTTTTTTAGTTTTATTTGTTATATTTTTAACGCTCAGTTTCACAGCCAGTACTTTTGTGGATTTTATTTTGTTTTAATGTTTTTTAAAGTTGGCAACACTTTTCAAACATGGCTTTAGCCACTCCCTGTGAAAGCTTGTTCTCACCTCCAGCTTTAGAATATGAAACAGGCTCTAGGAGAGAGGAGGCCTCTAGTGAACATCTCGTCCTTTCTCCTCTCTGTTTATCCCTCACAATTCTAGCTTAATAATGCCTTTGATGAAATATTACTTTTATACTTCTGCTAAAATTTGCTTTCAAAATTTTTTTGAATTGTCAGTGCAGTATAAAAGAACTTCAAATAAATAGTAAGATTTATTAGAGAAGACTTTAAATGGAAAACTAATAAAAGAAAATGCTTTTTTAATATCATGAATTCAAAGTTCATTTGCTTTCTTTTTTACTTAATTAATTAATTAATTTGGTACAGCGTCTCACTACACAGCTTCAACTCTTAGTGATCCTCTTGTCTCAGCCTCCCCAGTGCTGGGATTATGGGCATGCACCACCAAAGCCTTGTTGCAATGGCCAGCACAGTGTGGGGCTGGCACAGCATTCAGTACCAGGGATCGAACCCAGGTCCTTGTGCTTGTCAGGCAGGTGCTTAGACTGCTGAGTTATCACCCCAGCCCAGTTCATTTGCTTTCTGATAACTTTTTAACCAATGAGGTATAACTGAGACATGCAGTGGCGAATGTTTAAAACTAGGATATCGTTACAGTGAAACCTGAACTGCCATTGATTTCCCTCAAAGTCCTCTCCCTTATTTCACATTCATTCATCCTAGTGTTCCTGCCATTTTCTGAAGCAGTTCTGAGCCTTCGGCTAGCACTTGTAGTTTTCCTGGCTGTCTCCATGTTCTAAGTGATCAACATGCCTCCCTTTTGTCTTAGGTACTTTTCCTTATTGCTTACACAGCACACCTGACATCCAAAGCTAAGGGAGGAGAGGGTTACTTGGCTCATGTTTGGGGGAGGCAGCAGCCCATAGTTGCCTGACTTCCAGGCAGGGTGGCATGGCAGGGGGTCACGCCAGAGGAAGAACAGTTCATGGCAGGCAGAAGGCAGCAAAGCAAGCGAGCGACAGCAAGGGACAGTGACAGGCAGCCTTCAGTTCATGTCCTCCTATCCAGGCTACTCCCCTTGGGGCGGGTAGAACTCACAGCCTTAATCCTGGCATTTTGGTGATGTGTGCCTGTGGTCTGAGCTACCCCAGGTGCTGAGGCAGGAGGGTAAGAAGAGGCTTGCCTGTGCACCCCAAAACAACATTTGATTATAGCCCAGTGTCAGCCTGCTTGCAGCCCCTAGGATCAATTCCTAGTACAAGCAAAACAACACAAAGAATCAAGATCTGGTTTTCAAAAATAAACGAAGCACACACTCAAAGAGTAATCACGTGGATCTATTCCCCATGAAGTGAAATATAAATAATCATTATTTACATGTGAGTATGGGAGCTGGAGATCACGGCTCTACCACTGCTGGTTCCTTGCCATAGAGGAGTGAAGTCCGTACTTTTTTATTGAATGTGACTTGACTGTGACTGTGTAGGGAGTTATGCTGTGTATTTTTCCAAGTTAAGTCAAAGAAAAGGTCTTGAGTTTCACCTTTTGCTGTAGTGTACCCCTTTAAGAATGGCGTTATCTCATCACAGCCGGATAATCCCACCCAAGAGTCTCAGGATGGTGAAGCCCAGGGCGAATGGAGAAGCCTGCAGTTGCCCCACTTGCAGTCCGAGGATCCACCCTGAAGCCTCCAAATCATCCTGCATCTGAGCCTTCTCATGCTCCCCACGCTCTGGTCTTCCCAGCTAAAATCCTAGATCCTACATCCTGGGATCACGGTGAAGCTGTTTTAACTGCTCTCTTTAAAAGCTAAAGCACAGAACTGTCAGTGGAGGTTTTCTATTAAGATTGGGGAATTTTTTAATATGACAACAATAGACCAGAACAAAATTGGGAATGGATTAAAATGGAAGAAATTTCATTTAAAAAGTAGCTAGTGTATCGATTTAGGGACCAAATACATGGGAGTTACCTCGAAGGGAACTTGGGTAAAATGCTAAGGAAAGCCAAGGAAATGATTGGGGCGCTTGGAGCAAAAGAGTCTTGCCACGCAACAGCAAGACATTTTGAATTATTGTCCTGAGAGAGAGAGAGAGAGAGAGAGAGAGAGAGAGAGAGAGANNNAGACAGACACACACACACAGAGACACAGACACAGACACAGAGACACAGACAGACAGACAGACAGGCAGGCAGGCAGGCAGGCAGAGAGACAGAAAGGCAGGGAGAAGAGAAAGAATGCTCTATCTAATAAAGTCAAAATTACAGTTATGGAAACTTTCAGCTACGATGCTCAAGATATTTGCTAACTTCTTGAAATTTACAATAACATTACTGAGTAAAGACATAAGCGAAAAAATGAATTCTTCAGCATTTAAGCGGAATTTAAAGAGCACACAGAGAACCCAGAACAGTCTTTCTAGCCCGTAAGTATATCTCACGGGAAGACCTCAGAATGATCAGATCCAAACACTTAAGAAAACATGGCTCCATGGTAAAAATGAAGCCAATGGCTGAGAGAAAAGCCTTTGATTAAGAAAAAGGCCTGGGGATGCTGCTTAGTGTAAAGGCCCTAACTGGGTTCGATTCCCAGTGCAGATAAATAAATAAATAAATATGAAAGACTTTACTGGAAAATATTTGTAGTCATGGCTTTTGTCTAACTGGTTGAATTAGAATCAGGCATCATGTAACAGTAGCAGCATTTATTAACTAAGTTACACCAATTGGAACTGAAAGAGACAGAGATGGTATGAAGTCCATAAGGACATTTATATACCCAAACTTACTGGGGTTAGAAAGCAAGATCTTGGCTCCAGCCGCGGGGAGGACCACCTGCCTGCAGACAGTACTTCGCGGGGAACAGGCCTGGTCCCGACCACACGGACGGCACCGAGTCGGGCTGGTTCATGGAGCTGAGAGAGGCTGCCCACTGCAGCCCCTTCCTGTGTTTGAATGCAGTTTGCCGGTGTGACCACACCCTGCGGCTCTGCTGCAGCCCCGGCAAGGCAGAGTGCTGTGAGCAGCCCTTTGTCCCCAAGGAGCCTCATTCTGTTTCTGCTAGGAATGATGAGATTGTTTGATCAAGACCTTGATCTTAATGCAGTCATTGTGGAATGAGTGGATCCTTCCCTAAGAAGATTGATGCAAGCATCTTGAACAGCAGCATTGTATCTAAAAAACGAGTCCAAATTCTTTGACACCTGCCCCTCTAAGACGTTAAGTCCAGGGTCTTTTCTTTGGATCTGTGTGTGCTTTGCTGTTCAGACCAGCAGAGCTGGGAACAAGTACTCCACTGCGATGTTAGGGCTCTTAGCAAAGACCGGGCACTTTGTTTCTGACATAAATTGCTCCCGATTCTCTAAATCACAGCATGAGAAGTCTGAAGCCGCTGTGCCTGTGAAAACCCAGCAAGCTTAGAGGACACAGCAAGGCACTTCGGCTGTTCCTGTCTTCCAGATGCACCGTTCTCAGTTCTTTCCAGCAAAGAAGCTGTGACCGCTTTGGTCACCTGCAGACACTGGAGTCTTTCTCATTACAAAGCTGAGGATGCTCCTGACACTACACTGAAGCAGAAAAGGCTCTTACTCAAAATAAAGCAAACTTTTGATGCTTGCAGCTAAAATAATGTTAAACTAAAACTTATTTGCGAATAGACATAATTACAAAACTCAAATGGAAAGTAACTTGATGTTTCTAAAAAATGAATTAATATTTTAAATGTAAGCTTTACATTAATGTGGTGAATGAAATATATCATTTTACTGTATGCGGAAGTCACCATTCACAGACACAGCAGCTGGGCCGACATCACTGCTCTTAGCCGTATTGCTCAATCCTGATGTTTTCACTTCAGCTGAAAAAAAGCACCATAATTTCATTTTTATAACCTCAAAATAGAGTCTTTGAAACTATGAAATTTTGTTAGACAAAGATTTCTTTTTTTATAGGCAGAAATAATTTTAATAACATGTCTGGGATAGCTGCTTTCTCGCATGGTAATGAATTCAGTGCTGTGATTTCCATTGTTAACAGAATGCTAAACACTTTATAAGAAGATTTGTAAATACAGCCACTGAAGTTGTATTGTGCTTGCAGTTGGTTGCTAAAAGCTGAAAGATACACAGAAGTTGTTTGTAGGTCTCAGGTGACAATTTAGAATTTCTACCATGTGAATCAAAAGCAAATAGAGTAGGTGGGTCTGTGTGCCCTGCACTTCTATGCATTATTATACGGTGCAAAGCACTGTTTACCTAAATCATTTAAAAATGTATCATTACTTTTATAATTAGCTAGACTTTCTTTAAATGTTTTATGTGTCTCATTCTGTAGTAAGAATTTTGCATGAATCCTCTTGTTTAACTTACATTATATTTTGAGACAGCAAATTTATAACCTTTGCTTTGTAGAAGAAAAAAAAAAAGGCTTAAAGAAATCAATGACTTGCCAAAACCCCAGAATTGGTATGCAAGCATTAAAGCACGAAGGACTGCTGTCCATACCTGTCAGTTTTTACAGCTTCTGGCCTCAGCAATTTGAAGATTAAATTTTTATTTCCAACCATTTTTAATGTAAAATATTTGCAGATAAATAAAAAAGCCATGCATGCATTTATTGTAATTAACCTCCTGATCTAATGTCAAGATTTTATGATTTTTACCACCATCCAACATACACACATGTTATCATGTAGCACAGCATTGGCCTTTGATAGTCTATTCACTTAATTTTGTTGTTAACTGACGCTGATGTGTAACTGAATAATTCTTACCAGTGCTGGAACAAAACAAGAGTACAATGTCAGGTACACTCCAAATATATTTTTGAAACATTTATTATACTCTTCATGTGTTTGGAAATAAAAGGGAACATGACCGGTAGAGGTGAAAAAAAAAGTATAAATTAAACTTTAAAAGTGTTTGTAAAATTTACATTTCAAGGACGCAGGCTCCTGTGGCTTTCCAGTGGACAGAGTGACCACAGAAGGCCACCAGCATGATGATTAGCTCAAGTTGTATTTGTTCTAGTCTGCTTTGGAATCTTTTTTCCCCAAAATTCAATTTGTACATAGACAGATGGAAACCAGTGACTAAGAAAGTGGTCACACAGGAAGCAAGTCTTGGTGAAAAAATTTCTACTTTTTGTCCTCTCTTTCAAATCTAATTTATTTTAGAGGTTATTTTACTTTTTTGGTTTATGAGTCTTAATAGATTGAATTGAATTTTTGTGGTGAGGGTAATATAAACTCTAATTTTCCAGCTTTTAATGAGCTTTGCTAAATACTAAAGGGATTTTCAAAGACAAGTGTTCTGCATTTGCAGGACCGCGGCTTTGCTATAAGATGCTTTAACTTAATCCTAGCTCTGCATTGCTATAAGATGCTTTAACTTCCTGTGGTTACTCAGCTTTACTGGACCAAGATCTTGCCATCTTACGGCTCACTGTTAGTCACTGACAGCCAGGACCTAGGAATCCCCGTGTGGCTGGGACGTCACTTGTGACAGGAAACTGTTGTTTACTGCACTTGCTCATCATCCTAGTAAGTCCTTTTTGTATATTTTGACAACAGCTTAATGAATTTTGACAACAGCTTACTGAATTTAGTGTACGGAAAAATGGTGTAGCAAATTTATGTTTATTTTAAACTTTAAAAAAAACTTTCATAGAGTAAGGAGTGCTGATTTTCAAACACCGGGGTGGAGGTACCACTGAAGCCTGGTCACCGGCAGCCCAGTGACACTTTGCATCATGAGATGGACCAAGTCCCCAGGGATTTTTGATTTTAAAAAGAGCACATGTACATGTATGAATGTTACATGAATAAATTTTGAAATCTTAAACCTCGCCTTATCTTGAGAGCACGCATGTAATATTGAAAGTAAACCTGCTGAGAAAATTTTAGCTATTAGGACAATAGCTTTGTGTTCCCAAGTCGCACATTCATGAGGATACTGAAGGCCTTACAACTGTGGTCACACGCAACTTAGTAAGAAAAAGATAACCCTCACATAAAATGAGAAATTATGGGCTGGCCAAATAGCTCAGCAGATTAAAGTGCCTGCAAGCAGGAGCAAGGGCCTGGGTTCAATCCCCGGCCTGCTGTGCCGGCCCTGCCCCCGGGGGCCTGATGAGACGGCAACTGAGACTGGGCGTGGTGTCACACACCTGTAATCCCAGCTCTTGGGAGGCTGTAAACAGAAGGATCACTATGAGTCTGATCTAGTAGT
>NDGN011338678.1:0-11579 GCA_002564285.1 Tympanoctomys barrerae | reverse complement strand
TGTGCTTTGCTAAGCTTGTTCTAAGTAGGTGCTTTAGACCACAGAGCCATCTCACCAGCCCTTTTTAAAAAAAATTATTTATTTATGTGTGTGGGTGTGTGGGGGGCAGCTCAGCCCACCAGGGGGCGGGGCTGGATGGCTTGTGGTGCTGGGGGATTGAACTGCAGTCCCTGTGCTTTAAGCTAAGCTTGTTCTAAGTAGGTGCTTTAGACCACTGAGCCATCTTTCCAGCTCCTTCACCAATAGTCTTGTAGATTTAATAATCAAACTCAGTAGCATAGCAGGATACAAATCAACACTCAAAACATTAGCATTTTTATACAAAGATAATGAATGCACTGAGAAAAACTAGGAAAACCATAACTTTTAAAATAACATCATAAAGTGAAATATTTAGGAATCAATCTCACAAAGGAAATAAAAGATTTATATAGTGAAATAATGATACTCTGAAAGAAGAGATTGGAGAGGATTTTACAAAATGGAAAGATATTCCTTGCTCCTGGACATGAAGAGCCAACATTGTAAAAATGGCCTTGGTACCAAAATTGTTGTACAGATTCAATACAAACCTCACAGAGCTAGAGAAAACTTTCCTCAAATTCATTTGGAACCAGAAGAGATACAGAATATCAGAAACAATCCTGGGAAGCAAAGGAGAGGTAGGAGGTATCATAAGCCCTGACCTGAAGTTATACAAGCTACTGTTATAAAATTAGTATGGTACTGGCATAAAAACGGAGCTGAGGATGAATAAAACAGACTAAAAGATGCAGACACAACTAAAAATACACTCAGCCACTTTATCTTATTTTCTCATTGAAAACCAATAATTTATCAAAAATGATGCGAGTATATGCAGGGGAGGGTGTCTCAACAGACAGGGAAGTCGTGGGCAGGCGCACAGGGAAAGAACTACTTTATCTTTGACAAAGGGGCCAAACATGTTCACTGAAAGATAACATCTTTAGTAAATGGTTCTGGGAAAGCTGTCTTTCCACATACCAAAAGCTAAATTTAGACCTATGTCTATCACCATGCAGTATACCATCAATATTCACCAAAGATTTAAACACTAAAACAATAACATTAAGTCTCCTGGAGTAAAATGTACGTAGAATCTTAAATACATAGGGGTAGGGAAAGATTTCATGAAGAAACAACAAAATGCATGAGAAATACTTCAAAGTATAAACAACTGTGATCTCATCTTTTGAAAAGTTTCTTCACTTCAAATGAAACCTCTAACAGAGTAAAAAGAAAACTCACAATTCAGAAAAAATTTATAGTCAACTGTCTCTCTGACAAAGTCCTTCTATCTAGAATATATGTCATTTAAAATTCATTAAATCATTAAAAATGTCAGGCCCCCAAAATGAGTATCTGAGATGAATTTACACTTTTAAGTTGAAGAAATACAAATGGAGAATAAATATTTGAAAAAGTGTTCAACATCATTGGTCATTTGAGAAATGGAAATTAAAACAGCACTGAAGTTCCACCTCACTCCAGAAAGAATGGCTAACATCAAGAAGTCAGCCATAAAAAATGCTGGAGAGGCTGTGAGGGCAAGGACCATTTCTCTAGTGTTGGTGGGAGTGCAGAGTGGTACAACCACTGTAGAGATCAGTGTGGAGATTCCTCAAAAAGCTATGATTTGAGATTCCATTCCAGCTAGTTATTCCTGAACTGAAAACCATACCTCAGAGATATATATGCCCCTGTGTTTATAGCAGCACAATTTGTCATAGCAAAATTGTATTTCTAAATAACAACTAACCAGTGTACTACCTTTGGTTCAAAAGAAAGAGTGAAGGTATATATCTGCATCTATATCTATATCTATATCTATATCATCTATATCTATATCTATATATCATCTATCTATCTATATATTTTTGTTATGGGCACTAACTTGTTTTAAGAAAAAATTGGTCTTGTATTTTCCTCCTCAAAAAATACAAATGTTTAAAATGCTACATGTTAAACTCTGTACTTTTCATGACATAATGCATGCCACTATATTAAAACTCTAAGCAATCCTGTTCTATATAACACCTATAATTACCAAAAAATTTACTTTTCTACAAATCATATCCTAGGAAATTTTGTTTTTGCCTTTCTGGAAATGGAATATAAATGGTCAACTTTTCCTTATGTGATTAAATTTTATTAAATTTATTATGCTGCTATTTTCAAGACTTACATTGCTTCTTTTGTTGAGAAACAAATACTAATAGCTAAGAATTTAGCCTAAGTTCTTCCCATGAATCACCCTATAGGACTTTCCAATGTTTATCACTTAGGACCCACAACAGTTGATCCTTTCTGCCTTTCATGGATGCCTACAGATCTCTAAGATGCTATGTGATTTTAAGAGGCATCAACTTAATGATGTACTTTGTTACAAATAACAATATAGCAGCGCAATATAAAAAGCAATGATGCAATTTGAGTAACCACTGACTTTAGCAGAATATGTGAAAAATAATGTTCTTTTCCCTTAAAGAATAGAGTCAAAATATTGAATTTCTGAAAGCAGACAGATGATTGTAGTCATAGTGAAAACAGCAGTTTATCTGCTGGAATGTTCTAGTCACCACCTGCATTATTGTGTTTTATTATAAGTCTACTGCAATAGACTTCATTTTCCTCACCTCTAATTACTGCCAATCCTCTGTGCTCATGTGATTGTTTAAGGCCTGGATGATCCACAGTGACTTTTAGGGACTTGTTCAGCTGGAATAACAAAGTTGACTACATGGCCAGCTGAAGGAGAAAGGCAGAAATGGAAGTAATGATATGATAATAGTTATTTGTTTGCCAAAATTTTGAAATCAATCCAACATATATTCTTTCTGTAGTTTTGGCAGCCAGAAGACAAATGTCTGGAATTGACATTTAGAAACACAACCTTTAAACAAAAGCAGAGAACAAATTGCTGCAAAATGACATTAAAGTCTAGGTCTGAGTTAGAGGGTAAAATTTTATGTGGGAGAGTGTAGTTTCTAAGTATGATGCTCTTTATTAGTTTTGGGTCTTACATTTAAATACTTTTTCTGGGGCCGGGGAGATGGCTCAGTGGAATAAGCGCTTCCCTGGCAATCACAAGGGCCTGAGTTCAATCCCGGTTCCACCAAAAATAAATAAATAAATACTTTTTCTAGGGGAAAAGAGTATTTATAAGTAGAAAATTTCTTTCAACTATGCACGAATTTTTTGTTAGTTATGTGATTTTTTTTATTCATGCAGGTTTATAATGGCTTTATTTGGAGATTGGTACATAGCTGGAACCTTGATTGTTTTAATTCCTCTTTCTTTTTTCAAAAAATTATTTCTAGGATGTAGGGTCTCACTATGTAGCTCGGACTCATAGTGCTCCTCCTGTCTCAGCCTCTCCAGTGCTGGGCTTACAGGTATGAGCCACCACACCAGTTTTTGGGGCTGGCACAGTGCATCCGGTATTCCTGAGCTGGCATGGCATGCGGTACTGGGGATCAAACTTGTGACCTTCCGCTTGCTAGACAGGCACTTGGACTGCTGAAATATCTCTCCAGCCTACCTCTTTCTTTCTTATCCTAATTCTTTTTCTAATTTTGTGAATCTATCTTCTAGCTTCCTATAATCTATTTTATTTAATTTATCTATATTTTAGGTTTTTCATCTTAGAGAAAATGTGATATTCAACTTTCTGAATCTGGTTTGATTTACTTAACATGATGACTATCCCCCTAGACGGTCCACATGGACACTAATGTTCAGTGAGCACCACCACTGACAGTGGTTTCTCTCCCATAATCCCTCCTGAAGGTTCTCTTGAGGCTGTTCTATAGATAACTTTTTAATAAGCAGATGGAATATATTCTAAAATAATGATAAAATGTATGGTATAATGAATATATAACTTAGAGTAACATAATCTTTTATTATCATTGTCAAAAATTATGTATTGTACATAATTGTATCACTATGCTTTTATATAACTAGCAGTGCATTCTGCTTGTTTGCACCAGTATCATCATATACATGCAATGTGTGATGCTGATGACAATGCCACACATCAAGGACAGTGATGCCCCTAGATTGCAGAATTTTTCAACTGTAGTATAAATTTATGGGACCATCATATATACATGCAGCTGGTGGTTGATCACAATGTTGTTATGTAGTTCATGACCATATACAAACCATCTATCTGATAAGCAAATAGAATTATGGTATAATTCTAAGTATATATTAATAATTCCAAGTACATATTTAAAGTAACTGCAACTGATATAACAATAAGACAGCTGTACTTCTGTGTTCATGATTGCTAGGATACTGAAGCAATGTAAGGGCCCATATAGGGATGGAGAGAGGGAAGGTGTTGGTCAAGGGTTAGAAACCACCGGTTAGATTAGAGAACAAAGTGTGATTTATTGCCTAGCATGCTAACTGCATAATAACTATATGTATTATATATTTTAAATTTGCTAATATAAGCTTTTATTATTCTCTCTATAAAATATTAACTATTAAGGTGATAGATATGTTAGACATATATAGAAATATAAATATTATCCTTATATAATAATTAATATTATGTCCCACAATTATATTAACAAAAATATAATTAAATATTTTTCCAAAAGGGCACTTTAATCATTAGGTAGTTTGTTGCTTGATTTTGGAATTAGGCTTTCTAAAATACAGGCAAAATATAAGGTAGAGTATATTAAAATCATTACTTCTAGGTGTATTGTGTAGATCCTATGTTAATTTAGATTACTTACAGATGTAAAAATGTACTAAGGATTATTTCTATATACTATAGTACTAAAAGTTTACATAAGTTTACAAAGTTCAGGATGTTTACATAAAATGCCTTCTTTCAAAGAGTTTAACAGAATTAGAACATCAGATATATATCCTCTAAATTGATTATTGAATTTGGTTTATGTCATCCTAAAAAGAAAGCCGCCACCTTCTAGTCTCCTTCCCATCCCTGAAAACAAGCCAGAACATGCTATTTTTCTGGCATAAACCCACTGCAACATGACTCTCCTTTCTATTTTCAAGAAAGACTGTATGGGTAGGTGCTAGAGGTGTAAGTCCTTACTCTTCGCATTGGCACCTATGATACCCTAAGCTGATCCTGCATATGGATATGATCGCACTTCCCTTGCTGTTTGGTATATGTATTGATAGCAAATGCATTGTCATATGAAAAGTGTCTAAGATGAGTTATACTTTAGTCAAACATTACTTTTGATATAATCAAGTTGCATCTACTTGCCTTCTTGTCTTTATTAAGGTCATTCTCCCACCTGGGAGAGACTTTCTATCTATCTTTTGCCATCTAATCTTCTTTCTTGTGAGTAGCTTTTGAGCCACACTCTAATTTTAGCTTCCTCTCTAACACTTTCCTTACTGTCTCCTGACAGGGTTAATTTATTTTTGAGGGAGGTGATCCCTATAGCCAATGTAAAAGTGTCTGTGTTACTTTAAATTTTATTAAAGATCTACAACATATGAGGCACTGCACTAGTCATTGGACATACAAAGACAACTAGGATTTGATATCTGCTCTTGATCTATCACAAGTCTGGCATATTATATGAAGACTTTTGATCTTATTCTTCAGAATGTGCACAGAAACAGACATTGCCTGAGCCTCACTCATCTTTGCACAGTTAGCACAGAACATGCCATGTTGAAGCTTTGGAAATGTGGCTTCAATTGAGTGAAATTACAGCAAAGATGGATTTTCATTTATCTCCTTTAATGCTACTCTGTGCACAGCTGAAACATCCATATGAAAACAGGCCATGATGGTTCTGTGGCCTGGCAGGGTTCCACATTGAGTATAGACATTCAGGTCATGTTTGGAATTGCTTTAGTGAAGATGGTCATTGGCTGAACCCCTTTTTAAATTATAGTGGTCTCCAAAGGAACAGAATATCCTCTCTTGGAATAAAGTATGGAATACTCCAACTTTTTCTTCTTTTCTAAGTTCTGTCTAGCTCTCTACCATCTAAAACAGTATTCATCACAAACTCCAAAGTGTAATCCAAACTTCCTCTCCATTGTACTTCTTTTAGAACAAATTCTTGGTTAAGTTTAAGATATAGATAGCTAAACTTTGTTATGACATTGAAACTATCTGTTTTATTTTAACTTTTAATATAAATGTTTCATCAAAACCATAAATTTTCCATGGCAATTCACTTTCACACACTCTTTGCCAATCCAGCGGAACAAGTAAGGAGATGAAGGAATGTTGAATCACACTTTGAAGAATGAATCCAATCATCCTTTCCAACATGATCACCAAGAGGAAGACTATTAGTAACATTTTTGGATTTGAAATGTAAATGCAACATTGACCACCTTAGGAATGAATTATAGGAAATATCTCTCAGAAAATAGAAAAATGGAGGTCCCAAGAGATCTTGGAAGTGAATTTCTGGAGAGAAAAAGATTTAAGGAAAGAAAAGAGAAAAAGAAAAAGAACATTGCAGTACAAACATAAAGAAACTGAAAACTTCACATCAGTTTGCTAAGGTTGCCATAGCAAAGCAAACTGAGTTGGGTAAATAACAGAAATATATTGTATCCCTGTTCTGGAGGTTGCATTGTGAGATCCACTTGCTGTCTATAGGCCTTTTTTTATTCCATGCCTCTCCCTTCACTTCTAGTGGATTTCTAGCAACTGTTGGCATTCTCTAGTATGTAGCAACATTAACCTGATCTCTGCCTTTATCTTCACAGGCATTTTATGTGTGCATGTTCAAATTTCTCCTTTCTGTAAGGACTCCACTAATATTGTGTTTTGGTTCCATCCTCTCTTGTACGACTTCTACAAACTTCATGACATTGTATTTCAAATAACGTCACATTCTGAGATACTGGAGGTTAAGGCTTCAACATATAATATTTAAGAGGACAAAATTCAACCCATTACAATGCACAGTTATTATATAAATGGAAAGCTTATGCTGTTTGTGTAACTCTGAAGCAGGCATGGCTGTAGGGAATTATTCCAAGATGAGAAGTCTTCTTAAGGAAAAAGTTAAGGGTCTATAAAATAAACAAAGATAGAAAATAGACATGGTTTTTCATCAGATTGCCAAGCAAATCACAGCAATGACTCTGGAAACCTATGTAGAAGGATTTTCATAATTTATAAGAAAGTAAATATTTTGTCTTGCATAGTTTGCCAACAAATTCAGACTGTCCTGTCCCTACTACGTTAGTATCTTCCAAATAATTTAGTGCCTTGGACAATTCCAGTTATGATTATGTTAAATTTTCAAGTAAGAATTAATGACTCCCATTAGTTGTGACTGTATTTAGTTCTTAAGCATATAAAATGTCATTGATAATATGTTAAATACCTATGAATTTATTTATATTATTTAAAACAATATATAGCTGGACAGTTCAGGTTATGTTAGTAATGCCAGCAGGGATCCTGGTTCTTTCATTTTCTTCTTGGTGGTCTGCTTATAGACAACTAAGTTAGATGGAAATTACTAGGCAGTCAGATAGGAACAGGTCCTCGAGAAAGTCAATGCACAGTGCAACACAAGTCTGGCTGGAAGTGCATCTGAAGAATGCAAGGCTGAAAATTCAAGTCACAATGATCAGACTTACATGCTTCTGTAAGGGATAATCAAAACTTGAGAATGTGTTAGAATTACTATTACTCAGTCCCTAGGTCTAGCCATACATAAGACATCAGAGTAGGTGACCTGAACACTTAGACCCACCTAGTCCTTTGAAATGTTCCTGTTTTAGATGTCATAGACAACCCAAGGTTAATGAGGTCACGCATAGACCCTTGCTTCAAACCACTTCCCTGTTGTGTCAATATTAGCTAAGTACCTACCTATTCTTGTAATATTACTAATTAATTATAATTTGACCCATATTGTACCAACCTTGTGATGTTGTGTCCACCTCATGCTTTTGTTCTTTAAAACATTCTTGAAGAAATGACCTATTTGGCAACTCACTTTCTGGATGCCTCCTGTGTCCTAGGAGCTATCTCTCAATATTTTTTCCTATTCTTAACCTCCATTGTTTTTTAGAATTCATTCATTCATTTCCTAGGCTATGAACTCAGCACATGTGACACCTAAAAGTTTGGAATTATGTTTCTTTATATCAGTCCCAGCCTGCAGTCCTTGTCATCTCAGTGTTGCCAAAGGATGCAAAATAGCACCTATTCCTGCAGGCCTCACTCGAGCTCATCCCAGTTAGGAGAAGAAAAGAGGAAGTAATGAAAGGTAGGAAATAAGAAAAATGATAATCAATTTCACATATTTTGCAATTAAGATTATAAACACTTTTCAGGAATTCCAGCCCAGATAATTTGCAATTATATCTCATTAGAACTGGGCCCTATGACACCCATTTTTCTATGATAGATAAAGACATATGCACTTATATTTTTGACTCTGAGGTTTCCATTAGAATTCTTTCTTGAAATCTAGATGCATATCTACCTCTACCTGGATGGTCCAGAAGTGGTACAAGCACCACAGATCTGATCCAAATGGCATTTTCCTTCTAGCAACATGACTCATCTATAAAAGTTCACTATTCTAGTAAATATCATAACACAGAGTTCTTTTTTAAAATGTATTTAGTACACGGTCTATAGGGTCTCACTGCATAGATCAGACTTGTAGTGATTCTTGTTTTCAGCCTCCTAAGTGCTGGGATTACAGGCCTGTGCCACCATGCCCAGTCTCAATCACTGTCTCGGCTTGCCCCAGGGATAGGACCTGCATGGCAAGCTGGGGATGGAACCTGCTGTGCTCTGCCTAAGCAGGCACTTTAGTTTGCTGTGTTATCTGGCTGGCCCTTAACACAGAGTTCTTGGAATGCTGCTCAAATCTTTCCACACACAACATTTAATTGATAATGAAGATTTTCTTGGAAATATATCTTGAATTTTCTCTTTATATATATTTTAATTATTGCTGTCTTATTGTTGATCTTCATAACTCTTGACTAGGTGATTTAAATCAACTTTTAAACATTTAATATTGCTTCAATATTTAGCTCCTTCAAATCCAACTCTACTGAAGGGATGATCCTCTAAAAGTAAATCTAACCAGGTGTTTTCCCACCAAGCACGTACTCCTAACAACACACACCCGGCTCTACCTGACCTGTCTCTCAGCTACTCTCTTAGCCTGTTATCTGCTATCATGGCAGAATATCACAGATTGAATAATTTGTGAAGACAAGTTTATTTCTCACAATAATGGAGGACACATCAGCATCCTGCATGGGCCTTTTGGCTATGTCCTGACATGGAAATGGACAAGTGAGTCTGCATGAGACAGAGCTTGGAGAGGGGCAAGCTTAGCAAAACCCCACTCCCATGAGAACCACTCACTGTACACCATAATAAGGTAGCAGTCTGTCCATGAGGATGGAGTACTTGTGATTTATATTTTAAAGGAACTGCTATTTTTGAAAAAAGTTTTCTGTACATTTATTTTTAAAATGGAATTCAGATTTAAGAAAAATTAATACTTATAGAAATTATAAATATTATAGTACAGTTTCCATATAGTACATCTCTATTTCTCCATCATTAATTTTTTTACTATAGTATGTTTGTTTTTTATATATTTTTTTATTTTGAAGAATAAAAACAAGAGCAAGGAAATCAAAAACAAAGACAGAAATAGGGTAACATATAACAATACATATGTTACAGATTTTCTTTCTTTTTTTTTTTTTTTGTGATACTGGGGATTGAACTCAGGACGTTGCACTTTCCAGGCAAAGATTTTCAAAACAAGAATAACTGATTAACAGTGATTGATATATTATCTATTTTTATAATTAAATCTGTTGCTCAGATTAACAGATATATTTATTCAAGATGGAAGATATGATTGAATATTACCTCACGATTTCAAGAAATCTTAAATTTTTGTTCTCTCTCATTTTCTTTTATTACTTTAAAAAAATTACTTAAAGAGAGTATAGTACTAACTGATATGATATTAGAAATGGTATACATTTAGAAGACCAAAATAACAGGTACATCAATCATGGTTTTAGTATTACACATTGCTGTCCTCAATATATTTGCTTAGTTCACACATATCTGCATAGAGAGTTAGTCATGGTGAGATTTCTGCCCATTAACTGCTATTTTCAAAAACCTGAGGGAAATTCTCAGGACCATTGCCTCATCCATCTTGTATACATACATGCATTGTTTGCCCTTATCTATTTATAAAACTTTTCTCCTTTCCCTCTCTCTTCGTTGTTTAATCCTTAAATTTTGCTTCTTTCCATTTGACTGTGTCTATTATACATTTCAATTTTTACTTCTTCATTTAAGTTCTTATTCTAGGGAGATAATATGATATTTACACATGTGGGTCTGGTTTAATTCACTTATGAGTATAGCCTCAAGTTTCACCCATTTACCTGTGAAGGGTTTGAGTTTGTTTTTCTTTATATCTGAGTGATACCTCATTGTATAAAAACACCACATCTTTTTCATCCATTACTCAAGGTGAAGAACATTTTGGTTGTTTCCAAGATTTGGCTATCACAAATTATGCTGCTATAAACATGAGCACACATATATCACTATGATATGATGTTTAAAGTTCTTTTGGGAAAATTCCCAGAAGGGGGATAGCTGGATTGAATACGATTTTGGGTACTAATTTTTTGAGGAGTGTCCACACTGATTTCCATAATGGTTGCACCAGTTTACATTGCCACCAGCAGTGGAGAAGAGTTCAATATAAATTCTAGATAAAGACCTTTGCCTGAGTGCTTATTATTTAAGATTTTTTTCCAAATATCTGGGTTGTCTTTTCTCTCTGTTGATAATTTATTTTCATGCAGAAACTTCTCAATAATAAGAGGTCCAAGTTGTTAGTTCTTTCTAGTATTTCCCATGGAGTGTTTGATTTTTGTTCATGAAATGTTTGCCTACCCCTACATCTTCAAGATTTCCACATACTTTCTCTTTCTCTTCCAGGAAAGTTAGTGTTTCTGTTTTAATGTTTAGATCTTTAATCCATTTTTACTTTAATTTAGTGAAGAGAGATAGACCCAGGTCTAGTATTCCTTTTTGACATGTAGGGAGCCAGTTTTTCTAGCACTATTTGTTAAAGAGGCTACCTTTCTTCCAGTGGCCCCTTTGTCAAAGATAAGATAGCTGAGTGGGCAGTTGTATCTGCATCTTCTAATCTATTCCATTAATCCTCAGGTCTATTTTTTTCCAATACAAAACTGATTTTATCATAGTAGTTTTGTAGTGTAATTTCAAGTCAGAGATTGTAATGCCTCCTGCCTTGCCTCTGTTGCCCTGGATAGGCTTTGCTATTCTGAGTCTTTTCTGCTTCCAAATAAATTTTAGGAATGATTTCTCATTAAATGAGAATTAATTAATCATTAATCATTTCTGATTAAATGATTTCTGTGAGATATATTGGTGGTATTTTGATAGGGATTACATTAAATCTGTATAATATTTTGGGGAGTATGGCCATATTCACAATGTTGGTTCTTCCTATTCAGGAGCATGGAATATCTTTCCATTTTCT
>NDGN011338660.1:0-13037 GCA_002564285.1 Tympanoctomys barrerae | reverse complement strand
ATTTTATTTGATTTTTTTGCGGAACCGGGGATTGAACTCAGGCCCTTGAGCTTGCCGGGGAATCGCTTATTCCACTGAGCCATTTCCCCGGCCCCTTCTTTCTTTTTTAAAAAAAAGGTATTTAGTACAGGATTCACAGGGTCTCACTACACAGATCTGACTAGTAGTGATCCTCCTGTTTTCAGCCTCCCAAGCGCTTGGATTACAGACGGGTGCCACCATGCCCAGTCTCAATCAATGTCCCAGCGACCCCCCAGGCGGTGGGGCCCGCACGACACGTCGGGCAGGGGATCGAACCAGGTCCCTGTGTGTGTCTCAGCAGGCGCTTTAATCCTTCAGCTATCTGGCCAGCCCTCGCTATGTATTTCAGACTATCCTTGAATTCACTACATAGCCCAAACTGGCCTTGAACTCCTGGCAGTTCTCTTGCTTCTGCCTCCCGAGTGCTGGGCTTACACGAGTGTGCGACCACACCCTGTTTTCTTTGCTTGTTGGACAACAGTCTCATTCTGTGGCTCAGGCTGGCCCCCTGGAACTGGCTATATAGCCTAGGCTGACTTTGAACTCAGAGCCTCATTACCTCAACCTCCCAAGTGCCGAGATTACAGGCTTGTGCCACCATGTCTGGCTTATTTCCCAACTTCTATAGAGCTATTATCATGACTCTATCCCCGGAAAGATCTCCTTACTCTCCTAGACCTTGGTCAACTCTGGATTCCCAGAGGTTCCTTACAGCCAGCGTCACCAATCAGAACCGGAAGTCCTGGCAGGGTGGGGTCACTGATGGCTATACCTCAGGATGTNTGGAGCCCCCTAAAATTTACTGGAGTGGAAAGATGGAGGTGTCAATGTAACGTTAAAATGAGTAAGCTGGGCTCAGCCCTATTCCCTCGACCAGTTTCAGGGAAAGCAGTTCTTTTTCCCACCAGAGGGGGGCTCCAGACGCAGAGGGCGGAAGGGTAGTTCTTGGCATCGCTTTCCGGCCAGATTTATGACGCAATCTCTCAGCGCCAGGGGCGGGACGTGCTTGACGCCATCTCCGGGCGCCCGGCCTGGAGGGGGGCGCTGGGTGTGGGGCGGCTCCTGGGCCGGGGATGGCGGTTGCGGTGGCTCCAGGACGACCGGGAGGAGCCCAGGGAGCGCTGTGAGATGGGCCGGTGAGTGTTGTTAGGAGTCGTGACCGCCAGACCGCCTAACAGGCCGAATGGGCCTAGATTGGGAACCTCGGGGGAAGTGGACCCAAGAGCCCCACCGGGCCGGGCCCGAAAGCTGCGGGAAGAGGGAGCGAAAAAGGCCGCGTCTAGGACCTCGTACGTTAGTCTCTGTCCTTCTGGAAGGCAGCTTCAGACCCTGGTTCCCCGCTTTCCCCGCGCCTGTGTCTGCGGGCCCGAGTGTCCGAGTGTTCGGAGCGGGAAGGGGCCCCCAAACAAGGAAGCGTAGCTTGCGGGGCCTCGCCCCCGTACGGATGCTTGGAGGCCGACCCTCACTCTCTGGATGCTGAATTTCTCATTTCGGGCCCGACCCTCTTTGGATCAAGGATTTCGGGATCACGGGAAGCCATCACCTCTCCTCTCTCCCACGGCTCTCCCTTTCTGTTGGGCGCACTGCTTACCCCCGCGAGTTAGGTCTTCCTCGGGGTTCACCCTCTTGACTTGACCCAAGCTTGATGAGGCGCTGTCTTCGGGGTGCTTTCGGCAGTTTTGAGGAATGGTCCCCACTGTGCGTTAGCCCAGTTGAGGTCACAAGCTATGTCTTATCGTTTAGAAATTCTTAGCAAGTCTCTTAAGAGAATAAGGTTTCAAATACTGAGATGTCTTTTGCCTTGTGGCAACCTGGCGCACAGATTTGGTTTTCTGTTGTCCTTCCAGCAGACCTCTTGCCGCCCTTAGGCCTTTTATTAGCTTGTGTTTGCTGGTCCCTCAGTGACCCATAGGCGGTTTTCTCAAGTATTGTAGTTGGACAAAGCAAGAATCATTCTGGGAGTGAAGATGTGTCCCCAATTTCTGTTGGGGATGAAGGAGAAAGATAACTTCTTTTCAGTTTTTGAAACCTTTAGTAAAGAAGAGATGTATGACTTGTGCCCACTGTGTAATTTGTGGGGTTAGAAATGTGTTATTTCTCCTTGTCTTCCTGTCTTTCCACCTTTTGTGTCTCCTGGAGCCATGCCAACACAAAAATAAACGTGGCTTGGATGCAGGCTTGCATTGTTCTATGGAACATGGACATCACAGTCGTTTCTAGTACTCATCCGTGTGGTTTTCTCTATTTTCACGGGTAAAGAAGCCCTTTTTTAGTGTTTGATGTTTCTGGAAAGTGTGGATCCAGATCTTGGTAGTATAGTGGTAGTTTTGGTTCCTCCTTGTTAGCTGTGTAGGACCAAAGTGGTGTTTTCACTTTATGATACACCAAGTTCAGTTGGTGTAAAGTTACCAGAATTTTTCACACACATACACACGCAAGAGGTTTTTTTTTCCCCTGAAAGACTGTTAATAAGCTTCCCCTCAACTGACTCCCCTTTGACCTCTTTTTCTGCTCCAGAAACATAAATAATTGTTCTTTTTCCTCTAGTGCCACCTTTCTTATTCAAATGCCTCCACATCTCTGTAATTATAGGCCCTGAGTAAGAAAGAAATTTCTTGCTTCCTATTGTTCCTATAGGAACAGTATTAAGTCTTCATTTTTATTTCTGTATTTACTAAAAATTCAGGTGGTACATAAATTTTTACCTTCAGGAAATTTTACCTTTTGATAGAAAGTAGGGTAGAGATGAAAAATATGATATTATGGAAAAATGGTGAAGTCTCTTGCATTGAAGAATTTTTTCAGTGATGTCCTCCTGTAAATTAGAGCTTAAGAGAGCTTCTACTCTTAACTGTCCAGACACTCTTATTAATATATTGTTGCCTGTGGGGAAAAGGAATGGGCTTATTGTGTATTTTTAATGTTTTCTTATGACTTTATAATTACTTTCCATGGTGGCCCTGGGGAATGTCAAAGGTCAGTTTCTGCTTACTCTATCCCCCCCCCCTTTTTTTTTTCTTCTAGACTCCCAGATCAGCCGGGAGGACGCTTACCACAGCTGCTTGGAAGCACCACCAAAAGTTCAGGTAATATAGGTTGGTTACTTTGTTATAGAAAAATATCTGGGGTGCAGTGGTAGAAAACCTGAATAAAATATGGTATAGAAAGCTCTTTTCAGAGCCATAGAAGTGGAACCTAGTTGGCAAAAATAGGTGGCAAAGTTCATATGCATTGAGATATTCAGACGAAGATTTTTTTGGGGGGGGCAGAACTGGGGATTGAACTCAGGCCCTTGCATTTGCCATGCAAGCGTTTATTCTACTGAGCCATTTCCCCGGCCCCTAAGAAGATACTTTTTGACAATGGACAAAAGTAATTGTGAGAGCCAGGGAGATAGCTCAGCAGAATAAGCACCTGCCTGGCAAGAGCTTCAAGATCCTGAGTTTGATCCCTGGTACCCCCCCCAAAAAAAAAGGAATTGTGAAAGATGACTGTAAAAGAAAGGGGAGACAGTGTACTCATCATGTAGGTCTAAGAAACAAGCAGGCCTATTTGCAAGAATGGAGTAATAATTTTGTGAAGTGTTGTACGGCATACTTACAATGGAAAAGGACCTATTGGCAAAAAGAAGGTAAGTTGAAGTTGGTTAATGGGAGAAAAAAGTCTTGCCAGACTATAGAACAGGCAGTTAGAGATCAGAAGAATTTTGTTGCTTTTTAGGGAGGAGGAGAAACAAGCTGTAGTGCAATTTAATATAATCTCTTCCCAGAGGGTCCAAGTTGGAATGCAGTTTCTTAGGGCAAAGCAGGTACTATATTTGATACTGTATTTAGAGACCAAGATTTAAAATAAAATAAAAAAAGAAAGACAAGTAAAATCCAGGATTTACTGAGGTACTAGGGATAAGAGGCAAAAAGTATGGCAGTTTAGTCAGTCTTGGGGTGGGAGGGATAGGAGTAGGTGAGATCATAACCCGAATTAGGCTGGGGAAAGGAAGCAAGAATGAGATCATACATTGAAGGAAGGAAGGCGGCACATTACTTTTTGGTAGCAAAAGGAGAAATTTAGGAAAAAGCCACCAGTAAAGATAGGTGTTCAAAGCCCCTGAGAAGCAAAGGCTGAGGAGTCAAGGTCTTTACGAAAGGCATGATTTATCTCCAGGCTGGATGCCCATTTACTAATCTTGAAGCTGTTGGTTTCTGAGGTTGTGGATCCCTCAAGTTATTTATGTGTTATTGAATGCTCATCCTGACAGCGCTCTGCTTCGTGGTTTTCCTGATGGTTTCTCTTGTCCTAGGCTGGTGAGCAGGGAGATAGCCTCCCTGTCTGCCCTTCTCTTGTACTTCCTTTTTCCACCAGTCACCTTTGTTACATCTTCCTCTGTGGACACAGTTCTTGTGTGGTTTTTTTTTTATGTTTTTTTTTTTTTTCTTCTTTCTAGTGTTTCTGTAGGTTACTTTTCTTTGCCTCTGATTTGTTCCCTAGCAGATGTGGGCGCCCCAGCCAACAGCAGAAAGGGGTGCAGGGAAGCCACAGAGAAGCCCCTTCTGATGTCCCAAGGAGCAAGCCAGCCCCTTCCAGGCTCCAGGAACACCATAAAGCAATATGAAACCTGTGCATGAGAGGAGTCAGGAATGCCTTCCACCAAAGAAACGAGACCTCCCTGTGACCAGCGAGGATATGGGGCGAACTACCAGCTGCTCCACAAACCACACATCCTCCAGTGATGCCTCTGAATGGTCCCGAGGGGTTATGGTGGCTGGGCAGAGCCAGGCTGGAGCCAGAGTCAGCCTGGGGGGTGATGGATCTGAGGCCATCACTGGTCTGACAGTAGACCAGTATGGCATGCTCTACAAGGTGGCTGTGCCACCTGCCACCTTCTCACCAACTGGCCTCCCATCTGTGGTGAACATGAGCCCTTTGCCCCCCACATTTAATGTAGCGTCTTCACTGATTCAGCATCCAGGAATCCACTATCCCCCCATCCACTATGCTCAGCTCCCATCCACCTCACTGCAGTTTATTGGGTCTCCTTATAGCCTTCCCTATGCTGTTCCCCCTAATTTCCTACCAGGTCCCCTCCTTTCTCCTTCCACCAACCTGGCCACCTCTCACCTTCCACACTTTGTGCCATATGCCTCACTTCTGGCTGAAGAAGCCACTCCTCCCCCCCAGGCTTCCTCCCCAGCCCATTCATTTAACAAAGGCCCCCCTGCCACCTCTCCACCTGGGCAGTTGCCACATCACTCAAGCACTCAGCCACTGGACCTCGCTCCAGGCCGGATGCCCATTTACTATCAGATGTCTAGGCTGCCTGCTGGATATACCTTGCATGAAAACCCCCCAGCAGGTGCCAGCCCAGTTCTTAGCCCTCAGGAGGGCCAGTCTGCTCTGGAAGCAGCTGCTGCCAATGGAGGACAGAGACAACGAGAGCGAAATTTAGTAAGGCGGGAAAGTGAAGCCCTTGACTCCTCCAGCGGCAAGGGTGAAGGCCAAGGACTGGTGCCAGTGGTAGAATGTGTGGTGGATGGACATTTGTTTTCAGGTTCTCAGACTTCACGGGTGGAGGTAACAGCACCGGCACACCGAGGGACCCCAGACACCGACCTAGAGGTCCAGCGGGTGGTTGGCGCTTTAGCTTCTCAGGACTATCATGTGGTGGCAGCTCAGAGGAAAGATGAATCCAGCCCCCTCAACCTATCCCATCATACTCCTGACCATCAGGGTGAGGGACGAGGGTCAGCCAGGAACCCTGCAGAGGTGACAGAGAAAAACCATGCCCGTGGGTTCTACCCTCAGTCCCATCAGGAACCAGTAAAACATAGACCTTTACCCAAAGCAATGGTTGTAGCCAATGGCAACCTGGCGCCCACTGGAACTGACCCAGGCCTGCTGCCTGTGGGCTCGGAGATCCTGGTGGCATCAAGTCTGGACACGCAGGCCAGAGCCACCTTCTTAGACAAGGAGCCAACGCCACCCCCTATTACCTCCTCTCACTTGCCCTCCCACTTCATGAAAGGGGCCATCATCCAGCTGGCTACAGGGGAGCTGAAGCGGGTAGAGGACCTCCAGACCCAGGATTTTGTGCGCAGTGCCGAAGTGAGTGGGGGGCTGAAGATTGACTCTAGCACGGTTGTGGACATTCAGGAGAGCCAGTGGCCTGGATTTGTTATGCTGCATTTTGTGGTTGGTGAGCAGCAGAGCAAAGTGAGCATTGAGGTGCCCCCTGAGCACCCATTCTTCGTATATGGCCAGGGCTGGTCCTCCTGCAGCCCTGGGCGGACTGCACAACTCTTCTCTCTGCCCTGCCATCGACTACAGGTGGGAGATGTCTGCATCTCTATCAGTTTACAGAGCTTGAACAGTAACTCGGTTTCTCAGGCCAGCTGTGTTCCCCCAAACCAGCTGGGTCCCTCCCGAGAAAGGCCTGAGAGAATGGTCTTGGGATCCAGAGACCTGTGTGACAGTGAGGGGAAGAGCCAGCCCACAGGAGAGGGCTCCCATGTGGTAGAGCCTTCCCAGCCTGAGCCTGGTGCTCAGAGCTGCTGGCCAGCCCCAAACTTCCAAAGATACAGTGCACAGGGGGAGGAGGCACGGGCTGCACTGCTGCGTCCCTCTTTCATTCCACAAGAGGTAAAGCTATCCATCGAAGGCCGTTCAAATGCAGGAAAATGAACCTCTCTCCCAGACCAGGACTGGGGCTTTTACCCCAGAGGTGAGCCTCACCGTGAGCAGGCAGAGGATTTGCACACGCCAAGCAGGGAGTGGCTCTCTTGGCAGTGAGATTTACGGGGAAGGGGGAGGCATGAAGGCAGCCTCCTAAGGTAGGATCTGTTACTCGTTACCCCTTGGAATCCCTTTCAGCATGGCCCCAGGGGGAGCTGTGATAGGGTGCAGCAGGCTGGAGCAAGAAAGGGAGGGGGTGCACATAGGAAAAGAAACATTCCAAAATCAGGGCCTCCCTGCTCTTTCCTCCCTATCCCTAGCTCCTGCAAGGGACATTACAGGCTTTGGGGGCAGGTGGCAGAGAGGGAACAAAGAAAGAGCCAAAAATGATGATCCACAGCTTATAGTAGCAGTAAAACTGTCTGAAGTGTTTTTTGTTGTTGTTGTTTTCCTTTTTTGTGGTGGAAGGGCAGGAGGCCCCATGGTTAGAAATAAGAGGGTTCCCACCCAGAACCCTTCTTGTGAGAGATGTGCACTTTAAAGGGTAATTTTTGTTACAGATATCTATGGCTGGGTGTGTGGGAGAGGAGTATCCTCATCTGCAGAGCTCTGCTTGATCCTTGGCTTCAGGCCTTTCCCATCTCCTCACCATTCCTCCCTATGAGGCCTCTAGCAGCTTGGATGCCAGGAGAAGAGAGAGAAGTCATTCCAGAGTTGAGAGTGGAGTTCTGCCTTACCAGGGACCCAGTCAGGGGACTTTGGGGAGAAAGACCTCACAGCCAGGTGACTGGGCTCTGCGGGTTGTGGAAGGAGTACTTCTGGACAGGTAGCTGACCTAAGAAAGTTCCTCGTACTCAGTATGTGGGCCTGCTTTGAGATTTCCTCGAGTCTCTAGTTGGTAATGGTGACTTTGGAAAGAATCAGTGGACCTTTTCCCCAGGCACCTATACCCCTCTGTTGTCTGTCTTCGTTGTGCCTAAGTGCCTGCACTGCCCCTACCCTTCTGCCACTCTAGCCTCTGCATGGCATCTTAAGCTGGGCCTTGTGTAGCTGTGCTGCCTTTCCTCTTCTGTAAAAGTGGTTTTGTCCACTCTGGCCAAGACCTCTAGTTTGTGGTATATAGGGATCTCTGGTTTCCCTATCAGCTGAAGTATTTGTTTTTAAGAACTCTTAAGTTATGGCCCTTCCTCTTTTACTGTCACAAATGTTGGGGGAGAAACAAGAAGGGAACCATGCCCTGGACCAGGGCAGATGCACCTGGCTAGGCAAGTCCCATCCTGGTAATTTTGCATGTCCCCCTCTTGTGTTATTTCACTGCCTCGCCTATCATTCAGCTGTGTCCCAAGCCATCTTCCCCCACTGCAAGCTCTAAAGCTCTAGGATAGTCTTAGTAACATTTTAATACCTGAAGTACATTTCATGATTTCCTCTACACAGAGTATTTTCAATCTTAGTTGCATGTACTACCCTTTCGTCATAACTTTCCACAACTTTTAGCGTTAGCTGGGACTGTGGGATTTTACTGGGTATTGGGATTTAGGCTCCCCCACCAGCTATCAGGTGGGTGAGTAATCTTGTTTGTTTGATGGGGGTAAGGGGTCTTTAGACTCTTGAAGGTAACTCAGGGTATTGTCCACCCAGCTCTCTGGTTAGATTTCTCCCAGGTATGATCCTGACGTTTCCTCTTATTGATGGACTGGCCAACTCCTGGTCTGTCATTAGAAGTCCCAAATCTGAGGTCTGAGTTCTGCTCTGTCAAAGTCTTATGACCTCTCTCTCTCTTTCACTTCTGCCCCAGCTGCCAAATGGGGATAAATAATCTTACCTACCTCCTGGGGGGAGGGGAAGTTCTGAGAATGGAGTCATTCTTAGTGTTCAGGTGCTAAAGGTTGTTCTCCTGGGGGAACAGACTGACTGAAACTGGCTTGTTTGCTACAAGCTCTACACTCCACTGTTTCATTCCTTGAGAGCAGTTACCTGGTCAGTGAGTTTTGCGGAGCCCATGCAAAGGAGGCTCCTGATCTGACCACAAGTTCATCGGTCTCTGGTTTATGGTAGAACCAAATACCAACCTTGTACTGCATTTGAGATCATGTCCTTTCCCTTTTCTATCCCCCATTCTCTGAATGCTGCTTTCTCCAGCTTGTTTCCTACAGTGGGGCCCTGTGGGGTTGAGTTTTGAAGAATCCCCTCAGATGAGAGTCTTGGGAAAAGGCCTCATCTCTATTTCATGAGCAGCCTATTCCTAAGGATTATCATATGCATGGGTTTCTCACAAGCATCCTTCATAGGAGGGCTCATCAATGGAATGTAGTAACACAGCAGACACTCAAAAATTATGTCCACCATGACACCAACTGAGCTGTTTTATGGGAGCACACCTGTATTTAACAGGTACAGACCAAGTAAATTGCCACTCAGGCAAGTTGTGGCTTCCCAGTCTGGTAACACCCACTGAGTCGTGGAAAGAGAAATTGTGAGAGACCTTGGCAAGTTGAGCCTTGACATTTCTGCCATGGTTCCTCCTCTGTTTCTTGCTGGTGAAGCAGTACCAGCAGCTCCCCCTCATATTGTGCCATGTATTTGTAGCATGTTAATACTTGATTTTGCTGAGCTGCAGAGGTAGCTTTCTTTCCTAAAGTATGGTCCCTAGGAAAAGAAGCTTTGTCCTCTAAATCTTGGTCAGAGCTGCCCTTGGCTTTTCCTCTAGTTCATTCTTTTCCTCCAGATATGAGAAATAAGAGTAAACTGATGTTTCTTTTCTTACAGGAGTTACCTAATTTTTTTAAGAGACAGAGTAGTTTTTGGAAAGCATTTAAATGGGAAGTTATCAACTTTTTGGGAATGAGCAGTTGACAAAGGCTAGTCAACCCCTAGCTAGTGGTGGGACATTCCCAGAGCTTAGGAATAGAAAGGAGGACTGCTAAACTCTGGAACTGTACAAAAATGTCTGTACCAATTTGGAAGAAGGGAAACTTGCTAGAGAATGTTTCAAAAGATCCTAAAACTTAGATAACCATTCCTGTCAAGATTATTATACTTGGGAAAGGGATGGTGTTCAGAGGTTAGTATTGTACTCAACAGGAGAGTTCTCAGATCTGGGCTGACCTGTCTGTACTTTTGGTCCCAGTGGTATAACACCATGGCCTTTCTTTCCTCTGTGCTGCTTTGCCACTGCTGCTCTTTGCTCACTGTCCTGCCTGCTGCCCTCTATAGCTCCCTGTCCTTCTATGTCTTTGGCCATGTAAATGAAATTCAGGCATTTATTTTAATCTGTGTTTTGCCAGTGTTACTGTATAGCACAGTCATGTTGAGTAGGGATGGTATAAAATGCTGCTGATGGGCTGGTGAATTCAAAGGGATATGGCTTCAGTGGTATCAGGATCTCCAAATCTAGCTCCAAGATTTGCCTGTCTTGAGAAAGAAACGAGTTCCTATGAGAGGGTGTGTTCTGTTGTATTCTGTTTTAAGAATTGAGTAGAGGGAACCACATTAGGGCCTGTGCCAGCATCCCAGCAAGATTCATGTAGCTCCATTTACATGGATTCTAGGATTGGGAGACAGTTTGAAGTTTGGCTGAAGTAGCTCCTCCAGTAGGGTTTAGTTTTATTTTATTTTCCAATGGGCATCATAGGCAATTTAGGGGAAGCACAAGATAATAATATTTAAGCCTCCAAAAGCAGGCATTTGGTAGAGTTGACTGATCACACTGGAGCTAAAAGAGTAGACATGGGATGACTGGGAAAGGGCCCAGGTGCATTGAAGTAAAGATAACCAGATTAACTGAATTGGCCATGGGAGATTAGGCCATAGTCTTAGAACAGAGGCCAAGTTTTAGGGTGATCATTTGACTTCCTTGGGCTACATTTATTAAGCCACACTGAAGCTACAGTATTTTCCACATGGGAAAAAGTGTACACTACAGTTGAAGAGAGAAACCCTGCTAGGTTGGATGTTAATCAGGAACCTGTTAACCCTTTGCTGCGAAGCCTTCACCCACCCTTTGGCTTCCGTAGGGTAGGAAAGGTCTCCCACATTATGCAATAATAAAATAAGCCTTGGTGTCTTTGCAGTGTCAGTTGCTCTTTCAACTCTAGGATCCCTTGTTGGATCTCTCTAGATCCTTCTGGTCTGGGCCTCAGCTGACACTGGCCCTCAATGCTAGAGTGGGCTGCACTCTCTCCTTACTTGCAGACTATGCACAGTGTCTGGGGCAGAAGGAGCAAGGTAGTGTGGTTTGCCCTGCTGAGCCTCCCCAGCAGGAACAGTAGTAATAAATGCACTTTTCACACTAAAAGTTTTATTCTGTTAAGCCTAAATCTTCCCCTAGTAGATTACAAACTCAGTCTGTGATCCCAAAGCCATCCCACTGCAAATGCCCAGCAGTGATAATGGCCCTATTTTGGGTTCCTGTCTGCAGTGTGTGTGGTAGCAACCCATGTGCCTTTACCCATTGTCAAATTTGTAAGCATCTGTTCTGTCCTTATGACGGTCATGGGGACTTAGGTTCTTCAGAGAGAGCGAGCGAGCGAGAGAGCGAGCGAATGAGCAAGCAAGCGCTGATGACAGTGGTTTTACACCCACCCTGGGATAAGGAGTTTGCACGTAGTGGTGAATTGTGAGGGTTAGTGAGCTGCTGGTCTTGCTAAACGTATGGCTGATCCCTCATACTTGCTTCATACATGCATTGAAGAGAATCTGGATTGTGTTGGGGAAGAGACTATTCCTGGTTAATTTGAAGTATTAAAATAAGACTGTTCCCTACAGATTAGTCACACAGGATCCCTGTAGCCCAAACAGTATAAGTTCCAGCTGCAGAGAGCAAACTGCCCTCAGCTTGCACAGCACCTTAGGGGAGGGAAGAATATGTGGATAGGGAATGGGGTGGAGAAAGGATAGGAATTTTGTCATCCGGGTGGCTTTAGGGTCCTAAGGATTAGAGAAGGATGGCACTGGGGAGGTCTGGTTGGATCTGATTTGTGTAGGAGTTCCCTGTAGATAAATTACTGACCCCCCAACTACTATCCCCAGTATGTAATGGCTGAATTAATATGTAATCAACTGCATTGTATCTAAAGCCTTAGAACTAGTCAGGTGCTCCCCCCACCCAATACCATTTCTTACCCTCTAATCCTACCTGATCTTTAACAAAGCATTAATAATTCTAAGGATAATCTATTTTGTTGTGCTTTTTTGTAACTGTTTTAAATAAATCAATTTGTACTGTATATTTGTACTTTTGTGAGATCCTTTTTGCTGTTTTACCATTTTAAGTCTCTGTACTTGGCTACACACAGATTGTATTTTTATTGTTAATGCTCTTCTTATGGATACCTGCATTTAACTTGTGGACTATGTAAACACAATATATATCAATATCTATATATCTATATATCTATCTATATAAACTACTAGCTTTTCCTTTTGGTGTTTGCGCCTCCTTCCTACCAGCCTCAGGTGGTGGCCACTGGGTGAGGTGGGGGGTAAAAATACTTTGTGGGAGCACCTGAAATGGAATGCAAAAGGTTCCTTATGTAGTGATCTTGGGGCAGATGGTGGGAGCTATCTAAAGTGTGGTCTGCTGTTGACAGAAAGTTTACCTGCAAAAATCAACCACAAGGACCTGGAAGTGTCCTGATTGCTGGTCTTCTCTACCAATTCTTTTCTTTGCCCTGCAATATTGTCCAACCTTACTTAAGTTAGACCCAGTCACATTACTTCTAAATTTAGGAAGCTTGCCACCAATTCAATGAAAATACTCAAAAGCACAGTACTCTAGTTGTTAGATACAAAAATGCTTCCTATGCACCACAAACTGTGTTCTTGCCTGCTTGAATACTGGTGGTACTTGCATGACCGTCCCATTAGGTGACTTCTAACAACTGATAATTCAAAGCAGGTAGCAGCAAGATATGCTGTGTATAGCCCTGGTGTAAACATCACACATATTTGCTAATTATTTCTATTTGTGGATGGACAAAGCAAGACATATGGGTTAAATAATTTGTCTAACATTACACAGCTAGTAAATGGCAGGATAGGTTTTATTTTGGTGTTAGGAATTAAACCCAGGAGCTCATGCTTACTGGTGTAGGCAAGGGTTCTACCACTGAGCTACAGCCCCAGCTTAGCAGGGCAGTTTGGAATTTAGGCATCTAATTTGTGAATTGGTATTTACTTAAGTGTTGTGGAGACTAAAGGAGTCATGTAAAGTGGTCACAGTAATCCTTGGCACAATCATTTTGAAACATCCCAAATAGTACAAATGCTGAGCTCTGTGAGAGAAAACCATTTGGATCAATTAAGTATTTTCTGTTAAATGTAATTTTCAAAATATTTCAGCTTGCCTG